>SEYY01000678.1:99122-101062 GCA_009176605.1 Armadillidium nasatum
ACCACGAGATCTTTCTAATATAAGAGTAAAATAATCTTTTTAAGTCATGTACATCAGTTTTGTAAGTTTCTAAATTTCCATTTTACCAACATTTACTTTTTCAAATTTATTCCGCTTTGCATTCTTTGCTTTTACATTTTATTTTACTTTACATATATTATTATTCCATACTATTGAATAAATATTAAACTAATACGTGTTTTCTTCACAAAACAATAACTAAAATAATTCGTAATTTTCTTTTTCTAGTCATACTTTCTTAATTTTTTTTAATGCAATGCATTAAAGTGCATGCATACATATGCATACAAAACTCGTGCAATTTCATGCAAAATATGTACATCAATTTTACAAATTTCTAAAAGTTCAACTTTACCCAACAATTATTTATTCTATTTTAAAACACATAGAATTCTTTGAATTTACATTTTATTTCACTATACATATATCATAATTCCATATTATTTAATAATTTTAAATTAACCTGTTTTCTTCGCAAATCAGTAACTAAAATAATGTTATTTTCCTTTTCAATCCAGGTTTTCTTAATTTTTTAATGCAATACATTAACGTACATTCGTACATATACATACAATAACAAAACAACATAATGCGCACATGCACCGACATACACACTCAAATATAATATATATATATATATATTTATATATATATATATATAATATATATTATATATATATTATAATATATATATATATATATATATATATATATATATATATATATATATATATATATATATATATATATATATATATATATATATATATATATAATATATATATATATATATATATATATATATATATATATCTCTCCGGTGGGAAAAGGCTAGAGGCCTACCAATTTCCACCGGAGTTGGGAAAGATCTATATCAATGGTCGATGGAGGCCGACGTGTCTAGATACATGGCGTTTGAAAGTATGTAACTCAAAGGAAGTTGGGAAAACAGATGAAGGGAGTGTGTTCCAGACTTTAGCAGTAGAGTATATGTAAAATTGAGTATAGCTGTTAAGTCTGGGGTCGGAGAGTTAAACAGAGAAAGGATGACACTGTGTAGAAAGGCATGCTGCACGAGCTCTTCTCAATGAAGGAGGTATGCGACGAGAGAGTTCAGAAGAGCAGTGTTTGTTGTAATAGCGATAGTAAAGAGAGAGTGACGCAACAATTCGACGGGCAGAAAGAGATTGAAGAGAGTTAGTAAGAGCAGGAGAGTTGATGAGACGAAATGCCCTAGACTCCACCTTCTCTAGGAGAGCTGTGTGTGTGGAACCACCCCAAATGTGCGAAGCATACTCCATACAGGGGCGAACAACACCCCTATAAAGAGAAAGCAGTTGGGTGGCGTGAAGTAATTCTGAAGGCGCCTCAGAACACCCAACCTCTTAGAAGCTTGTTTAGAAAGAGAAGTAATGTGATCCTTCCAAGAAAGATCACGAGAAAAAGAAACACCAAAAATATTAAGAACAGATGAAGGCTTGAGTTGTGTGTTTTCGAAAAAGATATCATAGTGTGTGGAAGATTGTGTCGAGTGGAGATGAAGGAATTGAGTTTTGAGGCATTGAAAACAACCATGTTTTCTCTGCCTCAATTTGAAATAAGTGAAAGATCAGAGGTTAGTTGCTCCAAGGCTACCCTTCTCGAGTCTATCAACTGCTGTTGGGTGGGACGTTTTTCAAACTGGAAGGAATAATGAAGGGTGGGGTCATCAGCATAGGAGTGGATAGGAGATGAGGTAATAGAGAGAAGGTCATTATGAAAAGTAGAAAAAGTGTTGGGGATAGGACAGAACCCTGAGGAACACCACTATTAATAGATTTAAAGGAAGAACGGTGGCCGTCTATAACAGCTGCTGTAAAACGACCGGAAAGGAAATTAGGGAAAGATCACAGAGAGAAGGATAATACCGAAAGAGGGAA
>SEYY01000679.1:5000-7500 GCA_009176605.1 Armadillidium nasatum
ATAATAATAATAATAATTAATAATAATAATAATAATAATAATAATAATAATAATAATAATAATAATAATAATAATAATAATAATAATAATAATAATAATAATAATAATAATAATAATAATAATAATAATAATAATAATAAAAATATTAATAATAATGATAATAGTAATACAGTGATAATAATATAATAATAATAATAATAATAATAATAATAATAATATAATAATAATAATAATAATAATGATTATAATAGTGATAATAAAAATAATAATGATAATAATAATAATAATTATTATTTTAGTCATTATTATCATTTTAAATTTGATTTGAGGGGTTGCAATAACTTCACCAATAACAAAGTATCCATCGAAAAGAGACATTGAATTTAAATCTGCTTGGAATTGGTTAGAAGGGAAGAGAGAAGACGACGGAGTTTATCCTTATTTTAGAATTCATGATAAACTTTATGACTTGTCTGGATTTGTTGACTCCCATCCTGGAGGTAAACTATTAAATTGTATGTAAAATATCTTTTATAAATTATAGGAATTTTTTTTTTTTTAACAGGTCAATAGAACAATGATTTATATTATTATACCATCTCAAAATATTTCACATAAATAATAGGAAATAAAAGTATTTCTTCTGATGGGTTGGTATTTTTAATAAGGCGAATTCAAGATATTTCATATTACATTAACACATCTTCTTAAAGTAGAGCTCTGTTCTTGAGCAGTGTGATATATATATATATATATATATATATATATATATATATATATATATATATATATATATATATATATATATAATATATATATATATATATATATATATATATTATATATATATAATATATATATATATATATATTATATATATATATATATATATATATATATATATATATATATATATAATATATATATATATATTATATATATATATATATATATATATATATAATATATATATATATATATATACTGCTAGTGATGTTATAATTCGAGGAATCGAACCCGGGTCCAGAAGATGGAAGTCCGTTGTTGACCACTACTCCAACTGATGGTTCAAAATGAAATAATCCAGAACTTCTACTGACATATCTCGCCTAGTGAAAAGTCCCTTCAATATTTCCCCGACCACAACTTGGGCGTAGCGTCAACATTGAAATATTGAAGGTACTTTTCACTAGGCGAGATATGTCAGTAGAAATTCTGGATTATTTCTTTTTGAACCATCAGTGGAGTAGTGGTCAACACAACGGACTTCCATCTCTTGGGCCCGGGTTCGATTCCTCGAAATTATGACATCACTAGCAGTTAATAAATTTATAATAATAATTAGATTCATATTTATAATAATTATATATATATATATATATATATATATATATATATATATATATATATATATATATATATATATATATATATATATATATATATATATATATATATATATATAACAGCAACTTTCGATATTTTTTAAATGATGTTAATTATTCTTACTATTACAATCTTAAATTAAAAATATTTAAAATAAATAATAATAACAACTTTCAATATTTTTTAATATTATAATAGTTTTCTTACTATACAACCTAAATTCAAAATATTTCAAGCAAGTAGTAATAATTTTCAATGCATTTTTATAATGTTGCTGCTTTTCCAAAATTTGCCAACCCGATTAAAATTTTCAGCACAAGTAATAGAAAATTTAAAAAAACAATTTTTTTTAATCTATAGACAGTTTTCCTTATATTACGCTAATCCGATTTACAATATTTCATTTAAAAAAATAACCTAGTAAATTTAAATATTTATCCTTAATTAATCAAAATGTCAACGGATTTTCTTATTTTTCCAATTCAATTTAAAATATTTCACGCAAATAATAGGAATTTAGATCTTTCCTCTTGATCTCCTCTTGATCTCTTGTCGAATAGTTAAACATATTTTAACAATCAAGCTGTAAATATAGCGAAAGTACAAATCCATTAGCCTTCACATTACTATTTCTTATTTACTCTTTTGGTTTGATATTTCTTCAAAATTATTTGAACTTATGCCATTAACAAAATTGCAAAATTATCATCATTTTCATCCTAGATTGATACATTATTTTATCATCGTTTAAATATAATACAACATGTACTTGAAAAGAACATAAAAATTAAAAGATTTATTCGAACAATTAGTAGCTTCACACTTTTATTTACTTAGGAACATTTTGGTTGAAAGAAACGCAAGGAATGGACATCACAGAATCTTTTGAATGTTCTCATTTTACTCAATTGCCTGAAAATTTACTAAAGAAATTTTATGTCAAAGATATCACAACTCCAAGGACAACTGCCTTTACTTTTAAAGACGATGGATTTTTCAGAACATTAAAAAGAAAAGTAATATATATATATATATATATATATATATATATATATATATATATATATATATATATATATATATATATATATATATATATATATATATATATATA
>SEYY01000679.1:10000-15000 GCA_009176605.1 Armadillidium nasatum
CTACATGAAAAGATATAGAGGAAGAATATGAAAGAGTTTGAGTGATAAGATAAGAGTGATAAGAGTGCCTTTGAACCTAGCATAGTTTTCCTGAGTTGTTTTGGATGAGAAAGAATAATTGATTGTAAGGATAAAAGAAGTACATTTGAGAGGCAAGACCGATTAACTTTCAGTTAGTGTGAATCAAAGAGCTGAAAGGTAGTGGAAAATAGGATTATATATGCGTACACATACACACACACACACGCAATATATATATATATATATATATATATATATATATATATATATATATATATATATATATATATATATATATATATATATATATATATATATATATATATAATATATATATATATATATATATATATATATATATATATATATATATATATATATATATATATATATATATATATATATATATATATATATATATATATATATTATATATATATATATATATATATATATATATATATATATATATATATATATATATATATATATATATATATATATATATATATATATATATATATATATATATATATATATATATATATATATATCAACATAGGTAACTACTTCGGCAGCCAGATAAGCTTTACTGATTTTTTTCTGCAATTGCACTCAATGTTGCATTATCAGGAACCTTCCTGACCTTTTTTGTCGGTTCATGGACCTTCCATGGTCAACTTCCCCCGGTTTGAGCCAATTTCAGCCCGATTGATCCTCAAAAAAATGGTCAGGAAAGAGGGTAAATGGGGGCTTAGCTTAGATTTTTGGGGGTTCAAGAATTCCACATAGGCTTCTTCCCGCTTACGTGAGTCCACTTTCGATGGATTGAACCTCCAAAACGGGTTCAGGAAAGAGCTTGAAGATGATTTGAACGAATGAATTTTCATTTGCAAATCAAATCAAAGGAGCTTTAATAATAATAATAATAATAATAATAATAATAATAATAATAATAAAATAATAATAATAATAATAATAATAATATATATATATATATATATATATATATATATATATATATATATATATATATATATATATATATATATATATATATATATATATATATATATATATATATATATATATATATATATATATATATATATATATATATATATATATATATATATATATATATATATATATATATATATATATATATATATATATATATATATATTATATATATATATATATATATATATATATATATATTATATATATATATATATATATATATATATATATATATATATATATATATATATATATATATATATATATATATATATATATATATATATATATATATATATATATTATATATATATATATATATATATATATATATATATATATATATATATATATATATATATATATATTATATATATATATATATATATATATATATATATATATATATATATATATATATATATATATATATATATATATATATATATATATATATATATATATATATATATATATATATATATATATATATATATATATATATATATATATATATATATATATATATATATATATATATATATATATATATATATATATATATATATATATATATATATATATATATATATATATATATATATATATATATATATATATATATATATATATATATACTTTTCAGAGGAGAAGCATTCTTTAATGGGCCATTATTCTTAATAGCGATATCGTTTGGAAATCACTCTTTACATCATCTCTTTCCAACCGTTTGTCATTCAAAACTCTTCTTATTTCAAGACGTTTTTCTTGAGACCTGCAAAGAATTTGGCATCAATTATCAACCTCAAGAACTAAATCCTCTTAAGCACTTAAAAGGGTTTTGGTATTGCTTGAAAAATAAAACACCAAATAAGGATGTTCCCTATGTGCTAAAGAAAAATAAAAAGAAAATGTAATGCTAAAATAATATATATATATATATATATATATATATATATATATATATATATATATATATATATATATATATATATATATATATATATATATATATATATATATATATATATATATATATATATATATATATATATATATATATATATATATATATATATATATATATATATATATATATATATATATATATATATATATATATATATATATATATATATATATATATATATATATATATATATATATATATATATATATATATATATATATATATATATATATATATATATATATATATATATATATATATATATATATATATATATATATATATATATATATATATATATATATATATATATATATATATATATATATATATATATATATATATATATATATATATATATATATATATATATATATATATATATATATATATATATATATATATATATATATATATATATATATATATATATATATATATATATATATATATATATATATATATATATATATATATATATATATATATATATATATATATATATATATGTATATATAAAAGGTTTGAGTTTTATTCTTATGAATAGTAAAAAGAATGTAAATTGTCAATGGTTTATTTGAATGTGGCATTTTGACAGGCTTCTAAGTAAGAATCATTTTATTATATTGGAAATAATTTTCATATTGTTATTAATAGTGTCTGTAGCACTTATTTAGATTTATATATTATATATATTATATATATATATATATATATATATATATATATATATATATATATATATATATATATATATATATATATATATATATATATATATATATATATATATATATATATATATATATATATATATATATATATATATATATATATATATATATATATATATATATATATATATC
This sequence comes from Armadillidium nasatum, assembly GCA_009176605.1. Classification (NCBI taxonomy): domain Eukaryota; kingdom Metazoa; phylum Arthropoda; class Malacostraca; order Isopoda; family Armadillidiidae; genus Armadillidium; species Armadillidium nasatum. The sequence continues at coordinate 12,881 of SEYY01000679.1, forward strand.
GTATATATATATATGTTGTCTTCTATGAAAAAAGTATTCTGAGCATTCATATTATGTAAAGCTTCAAAATATTAATATTAACAAACTTGAACAGTTGTCTCATCATCCTTTGAAAGATGTGATGCATTTATTTTTGTTGCTAACTCTGGTTCCAGTCACCTTTTCGGTTCCTTCAATTTCAAAACAAAACAAAAATATTAAAGTGTTCTTTACATTACCATTGCTATAATTCTATATCTTTGCAACACGATTTTGACACTTTATTTTTTTTTACATAGACAAATGCTCGAGGGAATTCTCCAGTTCTCGGTTGTAATTCACTTTATTTTCCCCGCTTTTGCTATAACAAAGGGTAGACGACAGTGATTCCACGCATATTTCGTGTAGAGATTGACAACTCCTGATATATTTGATGCAGTACCTCATTTTTCATTTTTTCTTTTCTTTGAAATTCTCGTCTCCTTCTGTATTTCCTGATAAGCTTATCTCACTTAATCTGAGTTTAAACTGAGTTTAATCTTACTTTATTGAATTTAATCTTTCTTCTTTGTTCACCAAATGAATATACCTTGAGAATAAATTATTTCTCTTTGTATTTTACACATTTCCTTGAAAATAACTATGTTCGTGAGTGATGATAGACAACCATTTGAAAAAAGTTTGAATTTCACAGTTTAACTATCTACAATTAAGAAAAGCGTTTTAAAAACTTGTTCTCCGTAATTTAAAAATGTGAACCACACGTTTCAGCTGTATTTTGTTAAGATATTTCGTGAAATAATATGTATATATATATATATATATATATATTATATATATATATATATATATATATATATATATATATATATATATATATATATATATATATATATATATATATATATATATATATATATATATATATATATATATATATATATATATATATATATATATATATATATATATATATATATATATATATATATATATATATATATATATAATATATATATATATATATATATATATATATATATATATATATATATATATATATATATATATATATATATATATATATATATATATATATATATATATATATATATATATATATATATATATATATATATATATATATATATATATATATATATATATATATATATATATATATATATATATATATTATATATATATATATATATATATATATATATATATATATATATATATATATATATATATATATATATATATATATATATATATATATATATATATATATATAATATATATATATATATATATATATATATATATATATATATATATATATATATATATATATATATATATATATATATATATATATATATATATATATATATATATATATATATTATATATATATATATATTATATATATATATATATATATATATATATATATATATATATATATATATATATATATATATATATATATATATATATATATATATATATATATATATATATATATATATATATATATATAATATATATATATATATATATATATATATATATATATATATATATATATAATATATATATATATATATATATATATATATATATATATATATATATATATATATATATATATATATATATATATATATATATATATATATATATATATATATATATATATATATATATATATATATATATATATATATATATATATATATATATATATATATAATAGATTTTAAAGTCTGCTGTAACTCTCACATATATTTTCATATAGAAATTTAATGTCTGCTATTGGACTCGAACCAGCAACCTTTAAGATGGTAAGTCTTTCAAGTTGATCACTGGGCTACGGTGGTTCAAAAGAAAATCACATTGGAACTTTCTCATGATCTTCAGTCATTACGTCAATCCTGAAGGACTCCTCCGACCACAACTCAAGCAAAGGGCAACGAGGCCAAAGGTCGAATCCATCACTCGCAGACAGTTATATAATGGATTTTAACGTCTGCTATAACTCTCACAGACTATTTTCTTATTTAAATTAAGGACTTCCCAATAGTATGTGGATAGAAGTTATAGCAGACTTTAAAATCTATTATATAACTGTCTGC
>SEYY01000679.1:20000-27002 GCA_009176605.1 Armadillidium nasatum
AGGTATAGAACGTTTCTGAGTTTCGATTTTTTGAAAATATCGATATATCGAAACATCGATATACCAATTCAAATTTTTTTTTATTTTGTTATTATTATTTTGTTTTCATTTCATGAATGCCTATTATTCTAATTATTTTTATAATTTTTATAATTTAGTTTTCTAGCGTACTTAGTTCGACTTATCATAACCTAACTACCGAAGTTGCAGTAAAAGAGGCCTAACCTATACAAGAATGTTGCCGCGAGATACAGGCCTACGGCCCTATTACACCACACATACAAACAATTATTATTACTTAGTTTTCTAGCGTACTACTTATCATAACCTGAACTACCGAAGTTGCCGTAAAAGAGGCCTAACCTATACAAGAACGTTGCCGCGACATACAGGCCTACGGCCGTATTACACCACACACAAAATATATATATATATATATATATAATATATATATATATATATATATATATATATATATATATATATATATATATATATATATATATATATATATATATATAATCTAGTTTGATAGATGAACATGTAACATTAAACTATTCTCTAAGTCTAATACAATAAACTGGATTAACAGTTTGGTAGACAGAAAAGTCATTTCTTACTAATCGAAGCTTTTCCTTTTAATGTGTCTAAAAATGTTAAATTTGGTCAAGAAAAAAGGATTAAAATATTTTTTAAACCTTCTTTTGTAATTATAAAACTTTTAATGGCATCGCAAAACTTTTTTTTCTTCTCGTTCCATTTACTTAAAATGGTTAGAGAACATTTTATATCTTGTACACACACACACCCTAAATATATACACTATATATATATATATATATATATATATATATATATATATATATATATAATATATATATATATATATATATATATATATATATATATATATAATATATATATATATATATATATATATATATATATATATATATATATATATATATATATACTATATATATATTATATATATATATATATATATATATATATATATATATATATATATATATATATATATATATATATATATATATATATATATATATATATATATATATATATATATATAAGCCTCAGAATATCTTGCTATCAATTTCAGACTTTTTATAACTTAATGAGTTTTTAATTTGAGGGTAAGGCTGTAAAAGGAAATTTATAAGTAAAATAATTAAACTTTAATAAATATTTAAATAAAGTGTCTTGTGATGATGGAAATTTTAAATGATTCGAAGGGAAAAAAAAACACTATTTAAAACATGAATTACTAATGAATTAAAATTCTAAAAAAGGGATATTTTATTTTATCAAAAAAAAATAAAAAAATAAAAAAAATAAGAAAAATAAAAAAAATTAAAAGAAAAAAATTTCAAATTCCATCATTTAAAATTGCCTTACTTTTCAGCACCACTCTGTAGAATTTTTTAAAATATATATATATTTCGTTCTTTAAAAAAAAAAAAATCCAAAAAAAAAAAATGGTGCTTTCAGCTTATTTATTTTGTGTATCAATTCAATGCATTATTAACGCATATATAATGCCAAATTTGAACATTAATTCCATTATGCGCATATATATCATACATATCAATTTCGCTCCTTCGGACCCATCTTATGTCATCCGATAATTTAAAAAGTAGTGACGTAATAGTGACGTCGCATCAGGAAGAATAGCTCTTCTTCCCCAAAACCAAAGTACATTTGATCAAACGACTAAAAATCGTTAGGATCTCCTACGAGAGTCCTTGTTGTTCACATTAATGACCTTTGACTCCGGGAATACTTTTGTAACACTAAAATTGTGTTTTTAATCTCTCAAAATTTATGTGATGAAATTTCATTAAATGTTTTATGATTGGTTTAACACTCCAAAAGTTTAAAATGAAAATAACTGGACTTATACGACATATTGTTTGTGCTACTTTATACAATTATTGATAAGATGTTAATTGGTGATGATATCCAAGGTAAAAAGAGCATCAAACTTTTTATTTAGATGTATGAAAGAGAACATGGATTGAAATAGTAAAAACAAAACAGGATTTTTTTTAATGGAATCGTCACAACAACAACAACAACAACAAAGGGGGAAAAAAAACCAATTTTTAAATATTGCTACCTCACAAATAATTAGAATAAATTTGGACATAAACTACGGACAAAAAGTAAATAGTAAAAAAGTATAATAGTCTACCAATAAAAATTCAATTTATATTTTAAAAAAAATAAAAAAAGAAAGAAAAACTGATTTGATATTAAAATTAAAACATCTATTCAATCGATAAATTTTTTTAAAGTTTTAAGAGGGTCATATATATATATATATATATTATATATATATATATATATATATATATATATATATATATATATATATATATATATATATATATATATATATATATATAGAGGTGGACCGGAATCCGCAATTGCGGATATCCGCATACCGCATGCGTGGATAGTAAAAAATTACGTATCATGCAATCTATAAAAACTTTCAAAGGCAAAACTTTGTATTGAATGCAGAACCTCTTTCTGAGCGCCATACAGGCGACTATCTTGAAACTGTATTTGAAAAGATGCTGACAAAATGGAAGATTTGATTAAATGAAGTGCACTGCGTAGTCAGGGATTCGGGCACAAATATAAAAAAAGCACTTTCTCTGGCAAGAGTAAAAATGTAGATTGCTTTGCACACAAACTCAGATAGTAGTTAAAAATTCCATTATAGTCAAAAATGTGTATCCGATTAATAACCAAATTAGGTTAATTGCTACCATTTCAATCACTCTTTTGTAGCCCAAAATGAGCTGAAGAAAAATACAAACAAGATTAAATGTTCCTCCACTTTCTGTCATGCAAGATATTCAAACACGCTGGAATAGTAGTTTGCATATGCTTGAGAGGATGAGCGAAATTAATGAGGCCATTTGCCTTTATGCTTCAAGCAACACAAAATAAAGCCTCTAACACCTGACGAAAATGACATTTAATAATTGTATTATTATCCTTAATTAAGCCTTTTGAAGAATTAACAAGCTTAAATTCAGCTGAATCATGTTGTCAGATGTGATACCACTTGTTTCAACATGAAAGTTGTGTTAACAATGTTATTAAGTCTAAGGGGTTTCAAGGATGACTGAAACATTAATGAAGGAGATGAACGACAGATTTGAAAACCTGGAAAATGATGATGCTTATACAATTGCAACCTTTTTAGATCCTAGGTACAAAACAAAATTTTTTAAACAACTTGTTTCTCAGAATGTTAAAATAATATAGGATGCTTATATGCGTTAGATGATAGAAACAGCTAAAATCGCCTTTCAATAAAAAAGCTCTCAGATAAAAAAACAAAATCTGTTAGCTTAAGCATTGCTAAATCAATGAAAGATCTTCTAGCTTCCAGCAGCGATGAAGAATCACAGTCAGAAGTGTCAAAGGATACAAATCGATTATTGAAAATTATCTGAAACTCCCACGTTTGGAGGCAGATAAAGACCAAATGGTTTGGTGGAGAGATAATTGCAAAAGTTTCCCTTTTCTTGCGTGAGCTGGCAAGGACTTATTTAGCATGTTCTTCAACTAGTGTTGCTAGTGAGCGTCTTTTCAGTGGAGCAGGCCTCATTTACGACGAAAAGCGAACCAAACTTTTACCTGAAAGAGCAAAAGCTTTTATTTCTAAAAAAAACTTAACCAATTATTAACTTCAAATGAATATGTGAGACTGTGAAGTGTGAAGGTAATATGAATTACTGTTATATATTACTTATATATATATATATATATATATATATATATATATAATATATAATATTATATATATATATATATATTACCTTTCCAATGGGTGGAGGTTGGGAAAGAGGGTGTGGGGTGTTAAATATGGTAACAAAATTCTGATATTATATTTAAAATTCAAGAATCTATGACAAAAACTCTTAAAATTAAACTTTCGCAGGAGCATCCGTGGCGCAACCGCATCCGCATCCGCGATAGTAAAAAAATTACTATCCGGTCACCTCTAATATATATATTATATATATTATATATTATATATATAATATTAATATATATATATATATTATATATATATATATATATATATATATATATATATAAATCAGCGATCCTATTCCAGAAAATATCTTTTAGAAATATTGACAAAGAAATGAATCATATTAGCTATTTCTTCTTATTCTCTTTTTGTATAAATTTGATGGTATAACACAAAGAACTACACGTTCAGATAAAGAACATTATAAATAGAAGATCAACTGATATTATAATATTAAATGATAATGGTTTTTAATAACTTATTTTATCTATACAATATTATAAGCATAAAAAGGTTGAAAAATACTATAATATAAGATAATAATTATAGGTAAATATTAAATATATATATATATAGGTGTATATTATATAAATATAATATATATATTTTATATACTGATATAATATTATATAGTATATATTATTATATTATATAGGTTTTATTACTATTATCATTATCGTAATTATATTATAAGCAATATTAAATTATTATAGACCCAAAAATAAAAAAACAATAAAACCTTATATCTATATATATAATAGATATGGCAGAATAATATCTAATATATTAAATTATTACATAGAAAAAATATACGGTATAAAGAAGAATCTTTCTATTGTTATTATATAAAAGGAGAAGCTAAGATTGGAATTAATAACTATATAAATATATAATATATATATATACTATATATGTGTGTGTGTGTGTGTGTGTGTGTGTGTGTGTGCTCTGTCACCGGTTTTTAATGACCTGGTGTTATGCAGCGAATATCACTAATGTACGGTGAGGGTACGCTGTGTGTGGGACCAACCTTATAGATGGTCCTGGGTCACCTAGTTTTATTGCCAACCGGCGCTATTATTTCTTAGGTGGTGTAAAGACACAGAGGGTTCTTCAGAAGGCTGGGCGTTCTTCGTGTCCTCTCGCTGACCGTCGTGCCGTCTGGTAAGCGAGTGGTAGACACTTCTCTTCAGGTTTTTGCTTGCCTTGGTTGGAAATGCCACTTCAAAGGAGGAACCACAGTCGAGGGCAGTAGGAACTGTCAAACTAAGAGTAGGTCGGATGGATAGGGAGATTCATAGACAAAAAAGGGTAAACCAATTTTGCATATGAGTTTAATTAAATTCAAACTTAACGACTATTTTCTAATGAAGTTCGTCCTAGAAAGTTGATTATTTTAAACCTATAAATTACCACGTCATTTATTAAGCAATTTTTTTGGACAAATATTATCGTTTTTCTTGTAAAACTTTTATCAAGAAAATAAATAAAGGAAAATATAAAAATATTTGATTATCAAAAAAAAGACTTTGTTATTTACAAAGCCATTTTAAATTTATTTTACTTTGTTGGGAGCAATAATATGGATTCCTGATTTTCTTAAATTTATAACATTGATCTAAATTACTAAATAATACTTTTATTATGCTGTATTATCCTTTGAAGGACAAATGCGTCAACAACTTCTTCAGAAGTCTTCCCATAGTATAAGTATTACTTAGTAGGATTAATAAATGTTATAATTTTCTGATTGACAGTGATGCACTTTTTTTGTATGCCAATTTTTTATTTTTTTTAATAAACACCCTCATGAAGCAAATTGTATTTCTTTTAATCATTTAAAATCTAATTAAATCTTTTTTGTAGAAATAATATGTAAAATAATGCTTGTTATTTAAATAAAATATTAATATTTTTACTCATTAGGTAACCCGACTCCAAAACAGATAGTTTTGTTTTCATGACAATCACAAACAGGTTTCTTTGATTTTTTTAAATAAACAAAAACGGCAACGAAGTGTTGCCAAATTTAATAACTTGTACCAGATTATAAGTTTCGAATCTTATAATATACATACTATTAATTAGTTACTAACTATGATAGTAAAATACAATATATATAATATATATATTATATAATTATGATTATATTTAATAATTATATAAATTTTATATATATATATAATAGAATACTACGGGCAATGGTTTTCTACGTCACTTATACGTAATATGTATCAATGAGAAAATAAATCTTTGAATGAAATCGGCGGAGCTAAAGCTACAACATTTTTCAAGGTCATGAAATTCTGCAAACAAATTTCCTATATCTTAATACTACTAAGTAATACTTATACTATGGTCTTCCCCTGGAAGAACTGCTGCTTCTTTCTGAGGAACTAGTTCTTCTGTGGAAACTTTTTGCTGCCTCTTCGGGAACTATTTTTTGGCTTCTAGAAAGTGAATTCCCAAACAACTTATTTCAATGCCTTCTGAAAATTATCTCAATTATGGAAAGGTTTTAAGAAACAGGTAATTCGTTTTCCACTTTTAATTTCTTTTCTTAATTTTATCAAAAATGCATAACAAACTAATTATTAAATTTCATTCAATTACAAAGAGTTAAATTAATATACAAAAAATTTTGTTAGAAATAAAGAATAATTGCTAATATTCATATTAATAACTTTATTTTAATAAAATACATTAAAATTGAAATTATATTAATAACTTATAGTTTTTAATAATGTACATAAATATTAATAAAATAAAATATAACAAAAATATTAAATAAAATTATTATGCATTCGAATTACCAGAGTAAATGGTTTCTTTAATTTTTTTCCTTTTTTTTTATTTTACGCGGGAAAATATTCAGTAATTCTTAACTTGGTTAATTAACTGTTAAATTACTAGTAATAAACCTTTTTTTAAACAAAAGTAAATTTTTATTTTTCTTAGTATAAATTTTTTGTATCATTTATATTTTTACAAAACACATCTTTTTACTTATTATTTGCTCAAAAATAAACTAGATAACTCAATTATTTTAATAGCATGCGAAAAAACCATTTTCGATTATTTATTGATTTAAGAAAAACTGATCTTTTTAATGGTTAACTTAGTTATATCACTTCACTATATAT
>SEYY01000679.1:27102-37102 GCA_009176605.1 Armadillidium nasatum
GCATCCACTATTCATGATTCAAAGAAACATCAAGATATTGGTGCTTGAGCAGCAACATATATATAATATTTAACTTGATAATAACAGAAATAATTCTAAAAAGGAATATACGAGGGTGGGCGGGTGTAGGAAGCGTCAAAGGCACATCTTATTTGGGAATATCTATAAGAGAAAGAACAATAAAAAGTTATTACAGTATATATTCCAAATGAATTTGTACGTGTGTTTGAGGAAAGTGGGTGGGGAGGCGAACAAAGTGGATGGGGGAGACATTTACGGAAGGAAAATGTGATATGGATTAAAGTATTGAGTGAAAAAAGCAATACAACGGGATGCTGAAGTAGATGGGTACTGAATAACAGTAGTAGGCTAAGATGTATACAGAGATTGAGGATGTTTGATGAAGTAAGGAAAAAGGTATGGACTTGTGTAAATGAGGAAGGTGAACATAAAGGATGAATAACGGGAAAAATTACGAGGGAATGTTGCGAGTGTCTACCAAGCTGAGGATAATCTTGAAGAATAAAAAAAGAGATTGAAAGAAAACAAATAGGAAACCTTCAGGAAATCTGGTCCATTCTTCGTCACACTCTCTCACCCCAGACTTAACCGCTATGCTCAATCTTTCACCTACTCTACTGGTAAAGTCTGGAACACACTCACTCCCTTTATCTATTTTTCCAATTTCCTTTGACTTACACACCTTCAAACGCTGTGTATCGGGACATGTCGGTCTGTAATTGGACTTTGATTTTGATATTCCCCCAACTATGGTTGAAATAAGTAGGTCCCTTGCCTTTGCCCACTTATTTAAGGTTCATGCATGGCAAACACTCACTTATATAAATGTTCAGCAAGTGTTTTCTCTAAGGAAGATGAAGGAGGAAAAAATGTGACAGTAGAGCCAAAGAAATAACTGTCAGTCACTGTCTGACACTCTGCTACAGGAATCTGATTTATGTTCAAGACGAAGAAGGCACAGAAGAACAGAAGAGGAATTTACAAGAGGTTATAAATAATATTAGTTAAAATAATAACACGAACACAAATACATAAAACGAACTAATCTGCTTCCTTTTTCTAAATCTATCACAAACTTTATAATTCCTCTCTCTCTCTCTCTCTCTCCCTCTTCTTCCCCTCCTTACTCATATTCCTCCAATGCCCCCTTCCGTTCCCCTCTCTTGTTCAGAGGGACACAATAGGTGAATTTACATAACGTTAATGAATCTTCTAAGGCGATGCATTGATCTATTTTGACAATGTATTATCTGATTCAAACCCGCGTAATCTAAAGCTATCTTGATGGCACCTATTATATGAGCGAAATACAATCTAGTAAACCTTCGTTAGGTCCGTTTCGCTAAATTTAAATATTATATATATATAATTATATATATATATATATATATATGATATAATATATATATATATATATATATATAATAGATTATATATATATAGAAAGAGAGAGAGATAAACTGTGTGTTTGTGCTATAGGGCCAGGGTTCGATTCCCCATTGCAAATTTAAACTTCGATGTTAATGAAATTTATCTGCGAGAGTGTAACAGACTTTAATTATTACCTTTTTTATATATAGTATATAATATATTATATATATATATATAGTAATATATAATATATATATATATATATATTAAATATATAGAGGGTGTGAGTGAGTGTGTGTGTGTGTAAATGTGCGTGTGCGTGTGTGTATATGTGAGCTACAAAAACGTCCATAAGAAATGCTTTTAAGTTCAAGTCCACGACTATGTTTCAGCGAACGATTTCATGCAATTTTGGCACAGTGCCATTATCTGGAACATTACAGCGATGTCGAACAACTGCGTAGCCACGGATTACATCCAAGTGCCAAAAAACCCAAGAAGACAAATGCGAAACAAATGGCAAAAAAAAAAAAAAAAAAAAAAAAAAAGTATTACATTTATTATATAATTTAAATCAAGAGAATGTAGATACCAATGTAATGACCCTGTTTTTATGGCCCTCTTCATATCGATATACAGACACACACAGGCACACAAAAACACACACACACCAAAAAACATTCATAGATACATTACAAAAATAAAAATTAGGATATCCAGCTTAAAATTGAGGTATGAAAAAAAACTCGACTAAATTTCAAAATGTTTAGTATTAGAATATACCAGTTGAGACACAGGAGTAGATAGAGGTCAGTGGTACAGAAGGTTTTCAAGCACAGCTGCAGAAAGAATCCTAAGAATTCTTAATATTCTTGGTGTTTCCATTTCATGAAATAATCATATTGCTTCCCTAACTAATGAAGCTTCTAGAACAGTGGTTCTTATTCTTGTTGGATGTACTGAACCACACAAGTTTCATACGTGCATTCGCCGAACTCTTCGTAATTGGAAAAATTAAATATGATTTTTTCGTATTCAATACATAGGTATATATTATATTAGTGCACAAAGTGAACCATGCATCAGTTGTACACAATGAACTCAATGAATATTTACTGCAAATCAATGGGACACTTTTGCTGTTGCCTTTCAAAAACAAGTTCAGAAATGTGAAGCTTCACCTGTCAAGTACCACTCTCATATCATTTTTCGAAACAAAATCTGTTCCTTTTCTTCCTTTTTATGTCTACCATTCTCAAAAAAATATTGCTCGCAAAGATAGGTTGCAACAAAGGGTATGATCATCTCAAGAGCTTTCTTAGCAATAAAGTAGTACGCTATGATTTGGTGACACCAAAACGTTGAGAGCGTTGTTGCTCTGAAGAGTTGCTGTTGAACCTGACTCTGCTGAAGTTCAATGATTTCATCGAAATATTCATCATTGACATCTGCTGTCGCAACACTAAACGTGAACTGCTGTTTCATCCATGCTGGATATGACTCTCTGGTGGAGAAAGTATCCTTCGAGAGACTTTGCGAGCTCATCTAAGTGCATAGCAATTGCTTGCTTCAGTTCCACGGGTATATAGAAATGTCTCCGATTTCAGACACTTCTTCGAATTTACTTACATAGTCCTCCAACAGAGAAAAGTTTTCGAAGCTTTTTCTGTTCGTCGTTATCATAACGGTAGCTTTTTTCGAAAAGCCTTCAGGTTTTGGAAACGTCTGTGGTATCGTTGAGTTGGGGGCTGAATTTTGTTGAGCTTGAACTCAGATCTGCAACTATTTGAGTTAAGATGTCATCTATTCTGCTGCTGCTGGTGTCATTTGAAAGAGGAATTTGGGATAACTTACTTTAATTAAGGAGCTTTTCCCAGCATGATATTCCCTATCTTCAGCTCAACTGATTTTACGAGTGTTCCCCAATGGTGGGATTTGCCATGCTTTTCGATCAGGTACGCAACTTTGTACGATGTTGTGAGAATCGGTTTATCGATGGGTACAAAGCCTAAAACAGGCAGAGTAGCCTTTTCATCGAATCTGGCTCTCTTCACCTTGAGTTCAGTGAACATTGTGTTCATGTATTTTTCATCTCCATGCAGCTGTTGAAAGTGTTCCCTTAGTTTTGCCGATGCTAGACTAGAATTACTTAACTTGGCATTGCAAATTATGCATTGAAGATGCTGACTCCTTTCTCATTCCCTTATACACGTGAATTCATATTGTATGTATTCGTCCGATCACTTTCGTTCTCTCGACATAGTAAGGATGAAGAGATTAAAATATTAGGAAGGAAATCACAAATGACATACAATCACGAAGTCACAAGTCTACTATTGAGCGCACCATGTTCCCTGCAGCACAAATATTAAGGCCGAGTGATGTGGCAAAGTTCATTTAGACCAACAAGAGGAGTGTGACACCACTAATCATACAAGTATGGTGAATGGAACGAACACACATGCACAGTGTGCGTGTGTCTTGATTTCTACCGAACCCCTGAGACTGACTCACTAAACTCCTGGGGTTAGATCGAACGCAGCTTAAGAACCACTTCTCTACAAGGTTAGGTGTTCTAGTACTTAAAGATTTGCCATCCCATTTTCTTATTCACTTTAGTGTGGTAGTGATGTGTGTCCTTGTAGAGTACAGATAACATATCATTTGTACTTTCACCACAGTACTTATATTTTTCGTATCATCAGTACTCCCATTGATTATTTTCCAAGCTTTTAATTAAAGACCACTGTACTGTATATCGTTATCCTTAGACTCGAACATTAGTTATTACAGCTCCTACTAGTTATTTACTTCTCTTCTGACCTTTGACCTTTTTGTCACATAGCTTCTCCTCTGAGGAGAGCCCATGGTACTCTTTTTTTTCCACAGAGTCTCACCCTCTTTCTCTGTTCAACTCTTTCACCTTTACCCCTAGACTTAACCGCTATGCTCGTTCTCACATGTACTTTTATGAAAAAGTTTAGAACACTTCTAATTTCCATACTTCTCTTGACTAATTGCTCAGGTTCAAACATCTTTTATCAAAGCATATCGAACATTAACTTAGAATTGCATTCATATTTTCCTCTTTCTCATATGGATTTCCTGTACTCTGATGACCATTTCCTACAGGTCTCTTAAAATATATATATAATATATATATATATATATATATATATATATATATATATATATATATATATATATTATATAATATATATAACTATATATATATAATATATAGTTCGTGTGTTTTTTGTACTTTCTCTCCGCTCTGATGATTACCCCCAAAATTGGCTAATAAATTGCATTAATTTCTGCTTGGCTGCGCCAATCCCTCTTTGGGGAGTTTAACCCACATAACTCACAGATTCTTCAGTTTAGACTCTGCAAAAGCCGATGCACAAGGGCTAACTAAAAAGGAGAAAGTATATATATATATATATATATCATATATATATTATATATATATATATAATATATATATATATATATATATAGTATATATATATATATATATATATTATATATATATATATTATATATATATAATATATATATATAATACTATAATATGGGCGTCGCTCTAAGCTTATATAAATATATATAATATAATATAGCCATAATTCAGTATTACTTCACACTTCACAGTTTCACAAATTCATTTAAATTATAATTGAATAATTAGTTTTAATATTTTTGGGCTATTTCAGGTGAATACAATAGAAGATAATATAATATAATAGATGAAAAATTCACATTTTGGAACAGTTGCAAATAATTTATATTATTAAAAAGTAATTTTCTTGAGTTTATGGCAAATTTTTCAATTACTGTTTGAATAATGCAATCATAATAGTCAAACACAAATTTTCTGTGTATATTCATCATTGCCATCCAGTTTAATCTGTACTCTCACATAGTACTTCATAGCCAAGTCTTGATCCTTCGCAGAGTACTGAAAGAACACTCTGCTGTCCTGGTGGTGCATGGCTGGGCGAGTAGAACAGCAGTCTTATTCGTCGCAGGAAAGAAAGGTTCAGTCTCCTTCAGACTTGGGAGACGACAAGATCTCTTAGCTCTTCACTACTCAGTTTCTTGTCCTTCCAAATTTGTACAAAAGTTCCAGCTCCACTTCTAGGCCATCTAAATGGTAAAAGCTGTAAAATGAAACTTCCTTTTCCTTTAATTCATCAATTGTCATGAGTAACATGTGGAAAGGATGTAAATATGTCAGGTCAAATGCAGGTGTATTTTCAATAGAAAACAGTAATTTTAAAGAAGAGGTTATATAGAACCCTGATACATAATTATTAATCTTCTCCATAACTTTGTGGGATTTTTTTGCTGGATGGTTGCTGGGTGCTGCTACTTATCAACAATCCGTGATATATTCAGATCCAGTCTCAGTTGGTCGTCGATTTGATTAGATTCTTTTAACACTTCACCGGTGATGTTTTCTTCATCTTTACGATGGTGCCTAACCATTTGCACAATGCGTTGAATGTGCTGCAAGATTTTGACGATATCCAAGGCTTTGATTGGAGAGCATTCACAACTGGCTAAAACACCACAGAGTACCTTAACTATGATGAATGACGACTTACATGCCACTGAATGCACCTGTGGCCGCATTTAATTTAATGGAAAAAGTTTCTAACGCTTGTATTGTTCGTACAAAGTGCTCCTTAAACACTCTGATACACTTTTGTTTTCCAGACCATCTGGTCTGGCATAGGGTTGGGATGTTTGCATTAATTTTCTTTTCAAGACAGACTCTCAGAAAACGTAATAATGTAATTACTTTGGATTTCAGATATTGTGTTCATATCATTTACAACCAGATTTATTTTGTGTGAAGAGCAATGAAAGAACAATGCTTTTTTAATACTTTTCCCGCAATTTTGCTTCTTTGTCAGACATCGTAGAACAGCCATCAAAACTCAAGCTCACACATTTCTCGGGATCCTGTTCTTCGCTCGTGACAAAATCGTCAATGGCTTTCGCAATGGTTTCAAGCTATCCCAGTTCTACAAAGCCAATAAATTCCTCTTTGATTTTATCAGTCTCTTTGTCGAAATACAGCAACCCTATTTATAACAATTCCTATCCAGAAATATCAGCGGTTTCATCTGCTAGTCAGCTGTACGCGCACGCTTCCTTACCTTATTAACGATGATTTCCTTTATAGTATTACCGCAAAAAGAAATGATCTCATTCTGAATCTGGACTGACTGGTATGTGGCATTTTTCTTCCAATGTTCAAAATGGTTTTTCAATGACTGGTCTCCCGAATATATTCGTAAATTGCACAAATCTTTCAGCCCTCTCTCGTCATGATTCTTACCAGGAAACGATAAATTGTGCGTACCAGAAATTGTCACATGAAATTAATGAAGATAACATGTTTTTATTTTTTTTTTCTATGATTTTCTTAGAAAACAGGTTAAATTTGGATGTCTACCGTCACGTCCTGTAGGAAGAATCTTGCAGCTTCAACCATAGTTTTATGTCACTCGGTGCTTGTGTGTCCCTTACAAACCTCATGAACATGTTTATATTTAGTGAAAGGTCTTATTATTAAAGAGCTCAGAACCCCTCTGACCCAACTTTGATTTGGTGAAAATAAAATACAAAACTTGCAAAATGCTCCCTTTAAGCGCTTGGAGTGTGCCAGCCAAGGAGAACATGTCTCCAACCATTGATGATTGAATTTCCTCTTTAAGGGTGTAGCATCTTTCAAAAAATTAAAGGTCTTCTTCAGTGGAATCCAAAAATCTTTCTGTAACTGTTCCTTTCTCTCAGTCTAAATCATAGATGACTGTCCAACGTATCTACCAATGTCATTTTCGTAACTGCCATCCCCTGAAACCTCAGCTCCGAAATCTGGCCCCATATCTCGACTCGTCGAGAAGCTAGGTCTGGGTCCTTCATAATGCGAAGTATGCGTCAGTATTATTATTAAAATTTGACATAATAAAAGAAAGCCAAGTCAAATATAGATCGCTCAAGTAAGGTATTTATTTCGGTATTTCAATCAAGTCAACTAGGGTCAGGTTTTCAACCCTTACTAAAAGTAATAGCTTCTAAGGGGGGCAGCAACTGCCTCCCCCTACACCCCTTCTGACGAAACCAGTAATTCGTATTAGATAATAAAAACATTAGATATATTAATAAAATCTGTTCCCTTGTGTTATTAATTAATATAATAATCGCTAATTTCTACGTACTAAACATTAAAAAAAATAAATAAAAAAAAAATAATTAATGTCGTCCCTATATAAATTGGTTAATTTATTTATGCTTGTTTTAAGTGTTGGTGTTATAAAATGTCTGTGTGTGTGTGTGTGTGTATGTGTGTGTGTGTGTGTGGTTTATGAGAGACATCAAGTGGCAAGTATACTACATAAGATCGTAACCAGAATTAAGATTTGTAATAGTCAGGATCTAGCAAAAGAAAAGAACTAGGTTGAATTTTACTAAGCTAACAAAAAGAGATAATATACTTGGCACTTTAAATCGGAAATGTCAAACAAAATGACCAAGTGAAAATACAGGCTGCGGCTACTGCTGCTTATGATGATGACGATGATGATGATGATGTTGATGATGATGATTAGGAGGAGGAGGAGGAGGAGGAGAAGGAAGGCTATATTGATGGCGATGTTGATATTGGTTAGGAGGTAGATGATTTCTGGAGTTGCTATTCTATGATTCAGATATCAAATGGTAGCTGGTTAGATTTGAATTGTTCCTTATTTTATACATTTAAACGAAAAATTGAATCCAAATAATTTCCTTAAGAAAAATAAAAGAGGATCGTTAGCAAAGTTTACAATATTTGGATCTGACTTCAATATACTAAATCAATTTTCAAAATAGTGAATCTTAGGCCCTTAATACGAAACATATACGCAACTCTGACGGACTCTGGAGTTCTTTTTAAATAGGGGACCATTATTGAACGAATAAATGCCTCAAACCTGACCAATAG
The DNA here is from genome assembly GCA_009176605.1 of Armadillidium nasatum. Taxonomy (NCBI): domain Eukaryota; kingdom Metazoa; phylum Arthropoda; class Malacostraca; order Isopoda; family Armadillidiidae; genus Armadillidium; species Armadillidium nasatum. The sequence continues at coordinate 35,489 of SEYY01000679.1, forward strand.
TAGTAATACCACTAGTATTAATAGAGTAAGGATCTCCTCTTTTTAAAAATCCAGGTCAGTCACCCTAACCTTGTTTCAAAGTTTCTCTCTCCCGTAATAAATAGAAGCTACTTAAAAACACTTGAAATATAAATTACATAATTTGATTACTAAGCAAATCAATTATAAATAGGCCTCTATATATAAAGTTAAGCAATTGCAGTGATTTTAAGAGACAAGTTGGTTCCTTGTAACAATATTAAAATAATTGACGCTTTAAAGGTATAAAATACTACTGTATATGGTATGAACTTTATAAATGGACGAACTTATTCTTTTTATTACGTCATCAACTATGATGAATTTTAAACACTTAAACCATTTGATATCTCTAATATTATTAGATACAATTTGAAGTTGTGTAATTGGTTCTTTTGTTATCGTGTATCGTAGAAATTTTTCTTTACAGAAAACTGTGAAATTGTCTATACTGCAGAACATTCTCAGCATATTTTGGACTGCTACCCCCTTAAGAACTCTTCAAACTCCAGGGATCTTTGTCAAATAAGAAGACAACACAAACAAGCAGTAAGGGAACGTTGGGGAACAAATTTTAATTTTTTTTCTCTCTATCGAATTAGATTTGACACTGAATTATAGATACTTTGTGTGAGCTGAGCACAAATTTTAACTCGATTTTGCTCTATTAAGGTCCTGATTTGGCTCAACACTCCTCCTCCTCCTTCATCATATTCAAAAAAAAAAGTTGTTTTTTTTTCTCAGTACTCTCAAAGTCTTTTTGCAGTTACACATTTGCAAGTACGTTTTTATTTATATATTTGTACCTATTGTTATTGTATTATTTCTGTTTTTAAATGTGACACTCTAAAAATATATACACAGCACGAACGGATCATATGAGTTGACTTAAAAATTATTAATTTTCTGCTAGAAAACCAAGTATACTAAATATACCTGCTTCCTCCGTCATGGGAGAGCAGAGTCAAGGCAGAACTATTTCAAACAGATCTGACCAGCATGAATTTCACTTATTGTCGGAGAAAGAATCAGAGATAAAATCATATTTCCTCCTCTGTATAACAAACTAAGCCTCATTAAACAATATGTAAAAAGCTTTAGATACGAACGGCGAGGGTTTTAAATATATAATTTCAAAATTGTCAAGTTTAAGTTATGAAAATATTAAGTCGAGAATTTTTGACGGACCACAAATAAGAACATTAATTAAAGGCAACAATTTTTTCTAATGTCATGAAATGAACGGGAGAAAAAATGTCTGATTCTCATTCGTGGACTTGGTAGAAAATTTTTCAGACAATTATAAATTTATATGGCAGGTAAGTACGAAGAAATTTAAAGAAAAAAAAAACATTAAGAAACTATAAAGAGTTAGGTTGCGAGCGTTAAAATTTTTTAAATAGCCAATTTGGCCAATTTCCAAGAAATTTAGATGACGTAGGTGACGTACAAGTGGAAAGATTCCACAAAGATATGAAAATTATGAAGGAAAGGTACCAAGGGTGTTGAGATTCCAACACGATGACTGAATTAATGCTGGTGCTTGATAAGAGACCTACCATCAACAACCAAATACGCTAGAAAGTCGTATTAAAG
>SEYY01000679.1:39602-49602 GCA_009176605.1 Armadillidium nasatum
TAATAATTTGTTTAATTAAAATAGTAATTTTGTGTAGGGATGCAAACTCAAACCAAAAAAATTGTAAAATGAAAAAAAAAAATTAAATAAATAACACTTCTGTAGAAATAATAATAATAATAATAATAATAATAATATAATAATAATAATAATAATAATTCTATTTAGTGTCTATAGATGCCCAAATTTTCGACATTCTTATAATAATATAATCAGAGTTGCCAACTATTAATATATTTGACGATTTTAATTTCAGCTTCCTAATAAAATTACAAAAATATTTTTCCATTCTGTTTCTAATATTTTGTCTATTAATTTCATGACTAAAATTTGTTTTAAGTTCACTGGAATAACCAAGTAAGTGCCCCCTCCCTCAAAAAGAGAGAGAGAGAGAGAGAGAGAGAGAGAGAGAGAGAGAGAGAGAGAGAGAGAGAGAGAGAGAGAGAGAGAGAGAGCTTGATTTAATTTGATCAAATTGTTAAATTTATTTTTATTCGCCTTAAATTCTAAGGCTTAAGTAAATTAGTTCGTTAAGGTTTATTAAGAACTAAAATTTAAAAGAGTCTTAATTTAGGTCTAACGGTGTGAAGCTACTTTAATAGAAATACTTATATCATATTGATAATATATCGATTATCAATATGATATAAGATTTCTATTAAAGTATCGATTATTCAGTCCTCGATATTTGGAGGATTCAGAATTAAGATGAACCAAGTCCATGAGAATCATTTCTGAGAAAGCGGACCTTAAAGTTGATTGGCTACTATTAATTACCCTTGAACTTAATTAATAATAATAAAAATAATAATAATAATAATAATAATAATAATAATAACAACTTAAAATTCAACAATAGATTTGATTCACTGTTCCACATAAAATATCACATTTCTACTCCACCATATCAGTGTTAATTCAAAATCTGACAAAATACGATTTAGTTCACTTTTTAACTCTGAATCCTCCAATTAATAATATGCACACATCCACACAAAGTTCTAAGAATCAATTATCATTGCTTGATCCTGTTTAGGTTAAACGTACAGTCGTCAACAGAAGTTCTTTCCTATTAGGCTGGAAATAAATATTTATTTAAAATGGAGATCATTTCATAAAAGCTCTATTTTGAATAAAAAGAAAATAAAAACATTGAGAGGGACTTAATTGAACTGTGATTGGCTGAACCTGAAATGATCTCCATTTTATATAAATATTTATTTCCAGCTTAATAGGAACGAACTTCTGTTCACGACTGTACATCTGTGCGTACATCTGTACGTGAAGCAGGGCATACCAAAACACGTTCATAATCAATCCAAACAACTATTCACTATCAAAAATAGTATCAAGTATTATCAGGTTCTTAACGGAAAGCATCGCAGGATATCTTCACGAGCGGATGTACCTTTCCTTGGTGAGTTACTCTTAAAAAAAACAAAACAAAATAAAAGAAAATTATATCTTAAAGTATATATATATAATATATTATATATATATATATATATATATATATATATATATATATATATATATATATATATATATATATATATATATATATATATATATATATATATATATATATATATATATATATATATATATAATATATAATATATAAACCTCTTTTTCTAAAAATGCATGTTCCTTTTGGCATGTATTTAGTTACTCACCTAATCAATCAAATATTACAAATATTATTAATATAATTACTCATTTATTTAAGCCACTTGGTACGCACGAATATTTATTTCTACTACAATGGCTTACGAACGTTATAATAAAGTTACACGCATTAAGCTTTTCAAGCCTAATTAAGAAGCGATTACAGAAGTTGTCCCAAAAATTAAGTCTCCTACTATAATTGGCGCGCATTTTCTATTTTTATATTTATATATATAAAAAAAAAAAAAAAAAAAAAAAAAAAAAAAAAAAAAAAAAAAAAAAAAAAAAAAAAAAAAAAAAAAAAAAAAAAAAAAAAAAAAAAAAAAAAAAAAAAAAAAAAAAAAAAAAAAAAAAAAAAAAAAAAAAAAAAAAAAAAAAAAAAAAAAAAAAAATGGAAAATAAAAAAATAAAAATAATAATAATAAATAGAAATGAAGTGTGTTTTTATTTAAAACAGTAATTATCATTGCATTTTCTATATTATAATTTCGCCATCAATCATACAAGTTTTAGGACGTAATAATTTTGCTCAATCATTGCCTTGTTCCGTATTCCAATTAATAGAAACCCCCTACCCCCAAACCCCTCCTAAAAAGGCCATTATCTCTTACTACAAAAGGTAAATACAGCGTTCCCCTTGAGTCACCTAACTTTAAAAAAGTATGTTAATAAGTGTATAAGGCGTTCGAAAGCAGAGCGGTGACAGGCCATCCATCATTATTAAAAGTAGCTGAGTGATGTTGTTTTCTTTCTTTTCAATTCTCTCTCTCTCTCTCTCTCTCTCTCTCTCTCTCTCTCTCTCTCTCTCTCTCACTCACTCACTCACTCACTCACTCACTCACTCACTCACTCTCTCTCTCTCTCTCTCTCTCTCTCACTCTCTCTCTCTCTCTCTCTCTCTCTCTCTCTCTCTCTCTCTCTCTCTCTCTCTCTCTCTCTCTCTCTCTCTCTCTCTCTTTCATTCTTTTCTCAATTTCGCCATTTCACCTTAGGATCATTACGCTTAAAAATCAACAATTCCTATTAAGGTAATAAAGGACACTTCTAAATGGGATAAAAGGAAGAAAAAAAAAATGTGACATTTTTTGCAATTCGTAATCACAGTTTATAAATGAAATAAGACCCTCCTTGCATTTTGACTTATTTTCAAATGTCAGCGCATTGTCACGACAAGTGAAAAATCATGACAGGTACCACAAAATATGACAGAGACTTGTCCGAGAGGTTGGCAGCGCTGAGAGCCACTGCTTTGACAAAGATAAATTGCTTATCAGGCTTGCGCGGGCTTACTACCACTGAGAGTTTTGTCTTCTTTAAATCGGATATTTTGTTTGTGTGTATGTGTGTATATATTAAATTTACTGGGTAATTTACATGTCGAAGAAGAAAAAAGACTACTACTTCACACAAAAACAAAAAACAAAAAAGAAAAAAAGGAGAGAGAGAAAGAAAGAAGAGAGAGAGAGAGAGAAAAAAAGAGAGAATAAGAGAGAGAGAGAGAGAGAAAGAAAGAAAGAAAGAGAGAGAGAGAAGAGAAAGAAAGAAAGAAAGAGAGAGAAAGAAAGAGAGAGAGAGAGAGAGAGAAAGAAAGAAAGAAAGAGAGAGAGAAAGAGAGAGAGAGAGAGAGAAAGAATAAATACTAACGACAATTTCAAAACATGAATTTTAATAATAGCTTTTTCCAAGCCTTTCGTCTGTGATTAATGTTTTGTCAAAATCAATCAAAGACCGCTTGTAAAGCCTTCCTCTTTATATCTCTCCTCTTCATTAGCAGCTAAAAACAGATATATTTACATATCTTTAATAGTATACATGTATGTACGCATAAATTTAAGAGCATACACATTAATATACGCGCATAGTTTATATATATATATATATATATATATATATATATATATATATATATATATATATATATATATATATATATATATATATATATATATATATATATATATATATATATAATATATATATATACTATATATATATATATATATATATATATATATATATATATATATATATATATATATATATATATATATATATATATATATATATATATATATATATATATATATATATATATATATATATATATATATATATATATATATATATATATATATATATATATATATATATATATATATATATATATATATATATATATATTATATCAAGTTCAAAGAACCACTGTGCAGTAAGGTTACTTACCATACTATCAATAAATATGGTCTAAACACGGGAAATCGGTTTGGTTTATCAACCTATGATTGTACATAGTGTGTCTTTACAAACGTGCCACAGAACTAGAGCTCTAGAGTCCTAGAGAATCAACAGTGCTGGAGTCTAGAGGACCTACAGTCCTAGAGTCTAGAGGCCATACAGTCCTAGAGGCCTCAGAGTTTTAGAGAATCTAGAGGACCTAGAGTCCTGGAGTTCTAGAGGACCTACAGTTCTAGAGTCATATATAACCTACAGCCCTACAGTTTTATTGGAGCCAGAGTTCTAGAAAACCTAGAGTCCTATAGGATCTAGACTACCTGATTGAAATTTGTTTAATAAACTTTTAAAATGAATAGACTCCTTTCAACATCTAAATATATATATATATATATATATATATATATATATATATATATATATATATATATATATATATATATATATATATATATATATATATATATATATATATATATATATATATATATATATATATATATATATATATATATATATATATATATATATATATATATATATATATATATATATATATATATATATATATATATATATATATATATATATGCAAAGAAAGGGAAGAGCGAAAGAGAGCTTCCAGCCCTTAGCATCCACGAGAAGAGATCTTCCTTCTTACATGTGGTTCAACTGCGACATTGAGTTCATATTTGTTTGACCAGAATTATAGTTATACATCAACTAATTTTTTCAGCAATTATTTCAACATTTTTTATGATTGACTTAAAATATTCAAATGATCTGACTGAAAATAAAATTTTGTTACTCTTCCAGTTATTAAATTCAAATTATTTAATTTTAATGGAATGTATTTGGTTTAAAAATTTTGTTTCTTCTCCAGTTATTTAATTAAAATTATTTAATTTTAATGGAAAGTATTTGGTTTAAAAATTTTGTTTCTCCTCCAGTTATTTAATTCAAATTATTAAATTTTAATGAAAAGTATTTGGTTTAAAAAATTTTGTTGCTCCTCCAGTTATTAAATTCGAATTATTTAATTTTAATGAAAAGTACTTGATTTAAAAATTTTGATTCTCCTCCAGTTATTAAATTCAAATTATTTAAATGTTAATAAAAAGTATTTGGTTTAAAATTTAATTAAGATATTAAATTCAAATTATTTAATTTTAATGAATAGTATTTGGTTTAAAAATTTTGTTGCTCTTCTAGTATAATTAAATTTCAATTGTTTAAATTTAATAAAAATTATTTGGTTTAAAATTTTGATGCTCCTCCAATTTTTAAATTAAAATTATTTAATTTTAATGAAGAGTATTTGATTTAAAAATTTTGTTTCTCCTCTAGTTATTAAATTCAAATTAAATTATGTAATATTAATAAATAGTATTTGTTTAAAAATTTTGTTGCTCCTACAGTTATTAAATTAAGATTATTTAATTTTAATGGAAAGTATTTGTCTGAAAATTTAATTTAAGATATTAAATTCAGATTATTTAATTTTAATGAATAGTATTTGGTTTAAAAATTTTATTGCTCATCCAGTTATTAAATTCAAATTATTTAATTTTAATGAAAAATATCTGCCTTAAAATTTAATTCAGATATTAAATTGAAAGTATTTTAATTTTAATAAATAGTATTTTGTTTAAAAATTTTGTTACCCATCCAGTTATTAATAAATTCAATTTTTTAATATTAATGAAAAATATTCGGCTTAAAATTTAATTAAGATATTAAATTCAAATTATTCAATTTTAATGAATATTATTTGGTTTAAAAATTTTGTTGCTTCTACAGTTATTAAATTCATTTTTTTTTAATTTTAATGAAAAGTATTTGTTTTAAAAATTATTAAATTCATTTTTTTTAATTTTAATGAAAAGTATTTGTTTTAAAAATTTTGTTCCTCTTCTAGTTATTTAATTCAAATTATTTAACATTAATGACCATTATTTTGTTTAAAAATTTTGTTGCTCTTCTAGTTATTAAATTCAAATTATTTCATTTTAATGAAACGTATCTGACTTAAAATTTAATTAAAATAACTTGAAATTATTTAATTTTAATAAATTGTTGAATTTAAATTTAATAAATTTTAATTTTGTTTAAAAATTTTGTTCCTCCTCCAGTTATTAAACTGAAATAATCTCCTTTTAATGAAACGTTTCTGACTTAAAATTTAATGAAGATATTAAATTGAAATTATTTAATTTTAATAAATAGTATTTTGTTTAAAAATTTTGTTGCTCCTCCAGTTATTAAATTCAAATTTTTTAATTTTAATGAAAAGTATTTGGTTTAAAATTTGATTCAATTATTAAATACAAATTATTTATTTTTAATGAAAAGTATTTGACTTAAAAATTTGAAATTTCTTCAGTTATTTAATTCAAATTATTTAATTTTAATGTAAAATATTTAGCTTGAAAATTTTGTTGTTCCTCCAGTTATTTAATTGAAATTATTTAATTTTAATGAAACGTATTCAGTTTAAAAAGTTTTTGTTGCTCCTCCAGTTATTAAATTAAATTCAAATTATTTTAATTTTAATGAAAAGTATCTGACTTAAAATTTAATTAAGATATTAAATTCAAATTATTTAATTTTAATGGTGCTTGGTTTAAAAAAAAATTTTAAATTAAAAGTTATTTAATCTTAATAAAAAGTATTTGGTTTAAAAATTTTGAACCTCCTATAGTTATTAAATTCAAATTATTTAATTTTGATGAGAAGTATTTGGCTTAAAATTTAATTAAGATTTTAAATACAAATTATTTAATTTTAATGAAAAGTATTTGACTTAGAAATATTGTAATTCCTTCAGTTATTAAATTTAAATTATTTAATTTTAATGAAAATTATTTGGCTTAAAAATTTTGTTGTTCCTCAGTTATTTAATAAAAATTACTCAATTTTAATGAAAAATATTTGCTTTAAAATTTGTTGCTCCTCCAGTTATTAAATTCAAATTATTTAATTTTAATAAAAAGTATTTCGTTTAAAATTTTTGTTGCTTCTCCTTTTGATGTATTCTTTATACTCCTGTTTATTATTTATTTATTGTATTTCGATATACTCTTGTTTTCAATATTAATTTTATTAAATTTTCAAGATTGACATTGAAATTGATAAATTATTTGAATATATCTTCATATGCTTTTTTTTTTTATTGCTCATAAACCTAGCAAAAAGCTAATATAAAATTTCTATCAATTCTTAGGATTGAAATTTCGAAGTTTTTGCTATTAGCATTTGTAGCATTTAGTCTTTTACAACAATATCTTTTTTCTGAGTCTATGTTACATTCACCTCTATTTTTAATAAGTTCATCCATGACTGCACTCAACTTATATATATATATATATATATATATATATATATATATATATATATATATATATATAATATATATATATATATATATATATATATATATATATATATATATATATATATATATATATATATATAATATATATATATAATATAATTTATATAATATATATATATATATATATATATATATATATATATATAATATATATATATATATATATATATATATATATATATATATATATATATATATATATATATATATATATAATATATATATATATATATATATATATATATATATATATATATATATATATATATATATATATATATATATAATATATATATATATATATATATATATATATATATATATATATATATATATATATATATATATATATATATATATATATATATATATATATATATATATATATATATATATATATATATATATATATATATATATGCTTAATGTTCCGTCATGATTAGTCTTCAAGTAAAATAGTACAGGAAATATTAACCTCTATCTACTTCATTTAAATTTGCACAGTAAACAATAGAAGTCTAAAGAGCTCAAATATCGCCTTAAATACATCGTTCTCATTTCAATCCCTAATTACCCTTCTACGTATTCTTTTTCCGCTGTGTAAAACCAAATAGTCCGTTCCTTTGCCTTTGTCGTATTCTTCAAATAATGGTTCAGTCGTTTATGTCAATACACTCAAATAGTTCATGAAAGCCTAAGTCAATTTTAAGTCATTTAGAACATGATGGTTCTTCAAGCTCGCTTAATTTTAGACTCATTTACGAAAAACGATTATGAGTAACTATTTTAAAGTTATTTATTTAAAAAAATAAATAATAATGATTCCCGTTTTCTTTTTTGTCTTTTTAATTTTCTTTATATTTTTAAAATCTATTTTCGGACATGATTGTTTTCTTTGTCAATTAAAAGTTGCTAAAGTTGACGATTTCTTTTATTTTTATTATTATTATTATTATTATTATTATTTTGCGTACAGATATGTTTATTTCTTTGAGCAACGATTTTCCATTCGATTTTGCTAATGGCTTAATAACGACAAAGAAAAATTTTAGTCATTTATTTCTAATTATTTCTAATTACAATAGTTTAGTTTAAATATAAGTAAGTATCGTAGATCTATGAAAAGTAGCTTCCACACTAATGATTCAAATGATTATAATCATTGTCTAGTTATATAATATATATATATATATATATATATATATATATATATATATATATATATATATATAATATATATATATATATATATATATATATATATATATATATATATATATATATATATATATATATATATATATATATATATATATATATATATATATATATATATATATTATATCGGAACGGTAGGAATCGCAACCACTAACAATGGCGACTCCCTTAAACAATCTTCAGAAGGCTCTACCATTGTGACACGCCGCCTCACACAAATAAGAATATTAAAACAGTTTTCAAGCGATCTGCTTTGATATATATCCCTGTAGCAACTAGGGACTTAGAATCCATATATAGAACGGTGCTTCGGTCCCCTACTGTAGCTACATGGCATTCTGCTGGGGTACTCTTGTGTTGCAGGAGAGACCATCAGAGTCATTCAACACCAATATGAACACAAAAACTGCTGTGACAAAATTAAATATTCTATGCCTTCTAGTTTGATAAGGGCGTAGAATTGTGACAGAGCCTTTTGTATATTGTCTGCTTACTGGCGAAGCTATATATATATATATATATATATATATATATATATATATATATATATATATATATATATATATATATATATATATATATATATATATATATATATATATATAATATATATATATATATATATATATATATATATATATATATATATATATATGAGGTAGACCTCTTTATTGTGATATCTGAAGGGATTTGTGTAGGGACCTTGGGGTGTGGTTCTGTGGCACCGATTCTAGGGAATCTGGTGTTCTTAGGTGGTGTAGAAACGGAGAGGAATCTTCTGTAGGCTGGGTGTTCTTAGTTCCTCTCGCTGACCTGTTGAGCCAACTAGTGGAAGGTGGTAGCCACCACTTCAAGTGAGGGACCACAGTTGAGGGCAAAATAATCTGCCAAACTGGTATCCTCTTGAAGGGCGGATCAGGAGCTTCTTCTTGAAGAGCCAATTCATCTTGATGGAACTTCTTCTGGCTTTTTGTGTTCTAAAATTGAATAACTGAACTACCTGTCAACCATTCTAAAATTATCTCTAAAATGGAAAGGTGTTGTAAACAAATTTATTGTATTTATTTTAATAAAAAAAATTACATAACAAAATTATTATTATTTTTATCTTATTGCAAAAAGTTAAATTATTATATAAAATAATTTTTATATATAAAAATTATTTATTAATATCAATATAAGTAATGTTATTTTTAAAAAATACATAAAAATAGAAATTACATCAGTAACTTATATAAATAACATAAATATTAACAAAATGTATATTATAAAATATAAAAATAATAATGTTATTCCTAAATATGTGATATTGTTTTAGTTATTATTATTGTCTTATGCATTTATATTTTGGAGGCAAATAGAATTATCGATTTTTATAATTATTATTATTATATTTTTATTAACAAATATTTTCTAAATAAAAAAATACAATTTTTACATTCATTTAATTATTACATATTATTTTATTCCTAATTTAAAATCAACAAA
>SEYY01000679.1:52102-54602 GCA_009176605.1 Armadillidium nasatum
AGAGGCTATTAGTCATTGCTTCTCTCAAGAACGTGCATATAAAATAAATATTGCCTATTTTTTTTTTTATATCAGCTAAAAAATGGATAAATATAAGATTCTATCTTTTCGTCTAGTTTTGACGGAAAAGATAGCGATATTAATTCTGATTATTTTTAGATTTATAAGCTTACGTTTTGTTTAGGCTAAGTTACTACTAAATAATGTTTTGTTTTGTTGCATTTATGGTTATTTCTTTCTGATATGTCTGATTATATCTATCTATCTCATTATCTATCTGTTTGTTTGCTTGTCTCTCGAAATATATTTGGCAATCGATATATCGGTGATTGTAGAAAGCTAAGAGCTTTCTTATAGGAGAAAAAAAAAATCATTTTCAAGATTCTTATTCCGTCTTAAGGCCATGTGAACATGACGTCATAATTCGCTAGATTGTCTTTTTCTTTTTTTTTCTCTTTGTCATCATTTCTCCTTTTTAGTATTTTCAACTAAGCCTTTTTTGATCTCCTTGTTATCTACCGTTCTCCACTATTTTTTCCCTTCAAGAAAGATCGGGACGATGAAATGTCTGAAGTAAATCAAAGTCTCCAACGACACACTCGTGGCCCTCGCCAAGTTTTTAGGGATCTCGTCATCTCAATGTCATTTTCGGCGGGAAAGACAAATGAGCGAGTCCGTGCGTGCGCCATTAAATTTATCTTCCCTTTTTAGTAGACGGAGTTCTGCCGCAGCAGATTAATGACGTAGAGAGAATGCCTTGCTTTGATCATCAACACGTTCGAGGAATCGACAAAAATACGGCCGTAGTGTGTGGTTGTGGTGGTACTATTCCATGCGACGCCATTCGCGATTTAAGAAAATACCTTTCTTTTTTTTTTTTTTCCCTTTTAGAACCCAACCTCACACAAACATACACACACAATGCTCCTTTTTTCAATACATCTGACAGGAGTAAAAATGATGTGCGATTAGGAACACGAGTATATATATATATATATATATATATATATATATATATATATATATATATATATATATATATATATATATATATATATATATATATATATATATATATATATATATATATATATATATATATATATATATATATATATATATATATATATATAACTTCGGAAAAGTTGATAAAAGAGTGTGCTTCCAGACGTTATCAGTTGAATACATATAAGTTAGTGCATGGAAACTAAAGTCTGGGACCAGGGAGTCGAGCAGAGAAAGGATGAGACTGAACTCTGTTCAAAGGTAGAAGATTACGACTAGGAACTTCAGGGAAGCAGGTTCCATTGTAATAGAGACAGTTTAAATGGAGTAAAGAAATAGTTCGATAGCTAGAAAGAGATTGGAGAGAGTTAATAAGAGTAGGAGAGTTGGCAAGACGAAAAGCTCTAGATTCCACCTTCTCAAGGAGAGAAGTATGTTTACTCCATACAAAAGTGAGCAACACTCTTAAACACAGTCAGCAACTGGGATGGTAAGAAGTTAAAAAGGCGTCTCAGAACATCTAATCTTTTAGATGTTTGTTACGGAAGAGAGACAACATGCTCCTTCCAAGAAAGAGAGAAGTTTCGAAAACAAAGCTTTGTGCCAGACTTTATCGAAAGCTTTCTATGTGTTTATCGCTACAACAAAAAATCTCCGAAAAGCCGAAGATCTGAGGATCAAGACTCTAAAAGCAGATAAATAATATCACTATAGTCAAGAATTCCTTATGGAAGACATACTGGCGATTGCAGATAAGATTATATTTAAGTAGTTTCCAAATCTTCCTGTAAAGGATAAATTCGAAAACTCTGTTAGAGGGAAAGGGCAACAGTTGGAGGGTTGAGAGGGGTCTTCTTCTCTTCGTGTTAGGCTGAATGTGCGCGCTCCTAGCAGGAGGGAAAGGATAAAGATGATATACAAAGAGAAAATAGTTTACCAACGTGGTATGTAAACTCAGAAGCACAAGTTTCACAGACCACAGGTAAAATACTGTTAGTACCATACATCTTCTCAGTGTTAAGCTCAGATAAAGAATAAAATTATATTTTTTGAAGAAATTACAATGTTAAGCATATCTATTTTTTTTACATGTTACCACCATTCCCGGGCAGAGCCCTTTTCAAGGAGGGGCATAATTAAAGGATAAAAGAAAACCTACCCAATCACTAGCCTAACGTAGATCCTTGAGGAGGCCCAGATTAATGGAAAAGGGAAACGGCTCCGGAACTGTCAAGAGCTGAATTTGAGGCAAAAGTTTAGTTTTAACAAAAGATAAAACTACAGTTATGCCGTCGGAAGATTCTACAGGAAGAAAAGGAGAAGCAAAATGTCAGAAAGAGCGAGAGGAAGAGGAACAATAAAGAGCATTTACATTTTCATGTGTAAGAAAGAATTTTTATTGTCGTGGAGAATAAATTTTTCATGATTCCAGGGAGAAATATATGTTGTATATCTTTCTTGAACTTTAAGACGACGGTATTTCGTGAAGGCAGCA
>SEYY01000679.1:59602-64602 GCA_009176605.1 Armadillidium nasatum
TAGAATAAGAAACAGAAATGAGAAGATGGTTGGAGGAACCTGTAGGGTGATAGAGATTAATAGTAAAGGGTAAATAGTCCTAAGGTGTGAAAAAGGTAAGGTCAAGTATGTTAAGTGCATCTCTGAATTGACCTGAGGTAGTTGGTAGTTGGTAGTTGATTTCACGAGTAGTATCTTCAAAACCAAAGTAATGCCTTTGTAGTAATTAAGAGAAGAAGATTAGAGAGAGAGAGAGAGAGAGAGAGAGAGAGAGAGAGAGAGAGAGAGAGAGAGAGAGGGAGAGAGAGAGAGAGAGAAAAAAAAAAATTTGTCTTATTTTGAAAATTAGATAGTAAAGTTAAGAGGTAATTAAATTTAACATACGAGTTTAGTAGCAGGACAGTGAGAGAATAGTAACCATAATGTAGAATTTTCAGTAGTGTCCAAATCTGAAACAAAAGAACAGACAATATCTTAGCTCAAAAGTATTTCTTTCAACTTTGTGTGAAAAGTGAAGATAAAGACTAAAGACTAAAGATATATTAGTCGAAAGACTAAAGACTAAAGACTAAAGGCTAAAGACTAAAGGATAAAGGATAAAGACTAAAGACTAAAGACTAATGACTAAAGACTAAAGACCAAAGACTAAAGACTAAAGGACTAAAGACTTAAGACTAAAGATTAAAGGCTAAAGACTAAAGGCTAAAGACTAAAGACTAAAGACTAAAGACCAAAGAGCAAAGACCCAAAGACAAAGATCAAAGACTAAAGGCTAAAGACTAAAGACTAAAGACCAAAGACTAAAGGGAACAGAATCGGGATTGTTGTCAGAGTACTCAATATCTAAGTTTTGAATGAGAATAAAAGATGGTGTTTAAGCACTAAAGGAAGAGAAGGGTCCTAGCCAAAACACAAATTAAAATATAGACTTCGAATATATATAATATAATATAATATAATATATATATATATATATATATATATATATTATATATATATATATATATATATATATATATATATATATATATATATATATATATATATATATATATATATATATATATGTATGTGTGTGTGTGTGTGTGTGTGTGTGTGTGTGTGTGTGTGTGTGTGTGTGTGTTGGTGTGTTTGTGAGTGTGTGTTTATTTGTGGGTTTGTGTGTGAAACTAACAGATTTTTTTCTCAGTCTCTTGAACACAAATTCTTATTAAATGCAAATCCTGATTTCACATTTAATTAAATGCTTGTTTGTTTAGGTTTATTAACTTCGGTTTCTTTATACGAATTGTTCTGTGGAGTGAATCCATTTTTATTAAGTATCATATAATAGACACAGTTTAATCGTGTTTATCTTGTGATTATATCTTATTATTCCACAACAGATAGCTCACAAATTGAGCAATTTTGGATCACGCTCCATAGAGCTTTTTTTTTTTTGGGGGGGGGGACGGACAAGTTAAAATAAAAAAAAAAAATTCTTTTATTAAACAATTGTCAATTAAAAATTGATGAGCTTCTGTATGTTTTCAATGAGTTTTTTTCCAGCATATTTTTTTTACTATTTTTTATCATATTTTTAAGTGGTGAAGTACAAAAACTTCCTTTGAAAAGAATATAAATTTTATATGCATAAGCTTTTAAAGCCAGTAATTGGTGTGGCTTTAGGGATAAAATCTGTATTTTTTAGGAAAATTTTTTTTTGAAAATGTTTCCCTTTTTTAGGGTCTAGAAATCTTCTTACTCTCTCGACCCCTGAAGAAACTCTGGCAATAGTTTTTACTTTTCGGTAAAACTTCCTAGAAAAGGGCTCGGCCCATGAACGGTGGTAAACTAAAATAGAAGAAAAAAGAATAGTTCAATAAAGAAATGTTTCATGTTGAAAATGTTGTTCCTTGAACTACTGCGTTGTTCCAAATGTTTCTATTTTAACTTTACTTTTTATGGAGAATTTTAACAAACTTTCTTTTATAACACCTTAAACGAAATTATATTAATTATTAGGAGAGATAAAACATAAAAAATTAGAAATATATCGACACACTAGAAAAGTGAGCGGCGTAGCAAACCTTCAATGGCTTAAAGATCTTTGAATTTATTCTAAGGTCTAAGACCTTTCAATCTTTCGTTCTTTGAATTTATCCCCAAATCGTTTTTCAATCGTTTTTTCTTTGAATTTATCCCAAGGTCTAAGGCCTTTCAATCTTTCGTTCTTTGAATTTATTTTAAGATCTAATAAGGCCTTTACATATTTTCGTTCTTTGAATTTACCTCAAGGTTGAATTTTATTTATTTATTTTTTTTTGAAGGTTGAAGTCCTTTTAACCTTTCATCTTTGAATTTATTCAAAATCTAAGAACTTTGAATTTACCTTATAGATCAAAGACCCTTGAACTTATTCTTAAGTATTAGAACTTTTATTTTATCTGCTAAGGTCTAAGGCTTTTGAATTTATAGTAATGTCTAAGGACTTTAAATGCATTCTAATGCCTAAGAACTTGAATTTAGCCTATGGTCTAAGGTCTTTGAACTTATCCTTAGGACTAAGAACTTTAAATTTTTCCTATGGTTCAAGCTCCAAGGTCTTTAAAATTTTATCCTAAAATCTAGGGACTCAGACTTTATCCTAAAGTCAAAGCTCAAAGGCCTTCGAAATTACCACTAGGTAATTGATTTTGTTATAAAGCCAAAAAAGAAATTAAAATGTAGACTTCGAATATATATATATATATATATATATATATATATATATATATATATATATATATATATATATATATATATATATATATATATATATATATATATATATATATATATATATATATATATATATATATATATATATATATATATATATATATATATATATATATATATATATATATATATATATATATATATATATATATATATGTATATATGTATGTGTGTGTGTGTGTGTGTGTGTGTGTGTGTATGTGTTTGTTTGTGCTTGTTGTGTGTAAGCTTTGATTTTGTACTAACATATAAGATATTTGAATTTAGATCAGGTTCTGAGACCTTAGAACTTTTCGCAAGGTTATAAGAGTTTGAATTATCAAAAACAAAGGGCTTTTGAATTACACTTAGGTCTAAGGATTTTGAATTTATCCTAAAATCTAAGAACTTTGTTTCTGTGATGTCACACGTTAATAAGTAGTAAAGAAATCATTTACTCTGAACCTAAAAATTTCAATTTCAGTATTATGTAGCAAATTTTTTTTTTTTTTTGAGTTTTCACCTCAAGAGACATTGCTCTTATCGAGGAGGGAACCTCTTTAAGAGTATCATTCTAAGGATCGAATCGACTATCATTGCCACATGAGCCCTTCTTCACATTACTACATGCGCAGTGACAATGTACAGTCGTCAAAAGAAGTTCGTTCCTATTAAGCTGGAAATAAATATTTATATAAAATGGGGATCATTTCAGGTTCAGCCAATCACAGTTCAATTAAGCCCCGCTCAATGTTTTTATTTTCTTTTTATTCAAAATAGAGCTTTTATGAAATGATTTCCATTTTATATAAATATTTATTTCCAGCCTAATAGGAACGAACTTCTGTTGACGACTGTACAAAGCAAAGCTTTTCAAGAATATTATGATTTGAGAAGTTTTTGGGCAGGTTGAAATCTATATCATTATATATAGGTTAGTTGATTGCTACCTTAAGTTGAGTGTCCGTTAGGTCAGAGTTTTCCATTAGGCCTGGGTTTGTTGTCCGTTAGGCCTAGGTTAGTTTCGTTAATCATAGGTAGTTATCCATTAGTCCTAAGGTGTTAATTTTTATCCAATAAAATCTTGCAAAAACAATTTCTTGCTGAATAATTCTGGCAGATCTGAAAAATCTGTAAAATCTGTAAATTCTGCTAAATATTGGTTGGTGCCTCGATCAGACTATGAGGAACCTAACTTAAATCATCAGATATATTCGGAGTTGTATGAAACTGGATTCACACTCAAGTAATATTCAAGGGATACTCAAGATTCAGTCATGTTCTAAAATAAAATTAACACTTTATTTCGATCGATAACACTCCCATAAGAGAATGCGGTAGATAACGATACTCGTCCATCTAAAACCAAGAATTAAATATTTTTCCCAAAGTCCATGGGACCATGGAGGCATAGATTCTCAAATCACAAGGAACTGGAAAATGAGTAAAGCTTATAGGTTCCAATAAGCAGTTAGCTGGGAATGATATGATGAATTTCACGCCAGAATCTGTGGTTAGTTAATCAAGAATATTCATTCAGAGTTGTCTTACATAGGTTGAGAAATTTAACAAATTTGACTATTACACTTGGCATTCAGTTTTGACATAAGTAATTTCACGCTTAACATTGACCTTCGTAATTCTTGTCATTCCAAAACTAAGAATTTAACATTTTTACCCAAGCTTTAGCTTTCTACGAACGTCGATAGATCCCTATGGGATCGTAGACTCTCATAACACTCTGTGTTGTACGATATACAAATTAACATGAAAAAAAAAACTCACCCTGTCATTAATGTACGTATAGGTGTGCAATCCTGTGTATGTGCATACTTGCGTATATGTGTATGTGTATGTGTTTTTGTGTGAAGCTCAGAAATGAAGAAAGAACCTCATTTTCCGAGTGTAAATTTGGATAAAGCGCAATCAAAATTTTATTCTTTGCTTTTCGTAAAAAATAGTGATTGGAAAGCAAACTCCGTTTTAAAAAATGGTCTGTTTACTTTTAATTAGAAACAGTAAATTTTATATTCTAGATTGTGCTTTTTTTTTTATCTTCTTATTTTTATTTTATTTTCATTATTTTTATTTCATTTTATTTTTATTTATTTTATTATTGATTTTTTTTATATATAAAGTTAAAGGTCTGTAGGTACGTAAGGGACTGTGTCGAGTTGTATTAACATTCGTCTATTACATATATTCTCACATACATTCATAAATACATACCTATAAGTATGAAGACATATGTAATGCTAAGGGGTTTTGTGTGGTCCCTGCTT
>SEYY01000679.1:67102-97102 GCA_009176605.1 Armadillidium nasatum
TTAATTATTACTTAGGCGAATAAGCTTACTATAAATAAAAACTTTTTAATTAAAAAAAAAAAATTATAAATAAAAAAAAAATAAAATAAAAAATAATTTTAAAAAAAAAAAAAAAAAAAAATTTTGATTATTAAAAAAAAAAAAAAAAAAAAAAAAAAAATCCCCAACCCTGTTTCAAGCTCAACGGATGACACTTCATTTAATATACTTTAAATTTCGTATTCAAATATCGTTAACGGTTAGGTTGTACATTGCATGCAAGAGGGTTGCATTAGCATTACACTATAGGTTGTAGTTTATTTATTTTAATTTTACATAGGTTTTTGCTTGGGGTTCATATAGGTTTCTCTATAGGTATTCCATTAGGGATAAAAGGTTTGCCATAGAAAAAACCTATAAAAATTCCTTATGAACCCTAAGTAAAGCCTGATAACAAAAATACCATAGTACTTTGGTTTATAGGGACCTATTGGGCTTTGATTACATAGGGCCCTATGGTATCCTATTGGTTTCGTTATAGGGCCTTGCTGAAAATTTTATATTGGAACCTTAAAATATATAGTTTTGAATTCATTTTCAATTTTTCAAATATTAGAGGCCTCTTAGTACGAGATTTGAGAACCTCACAATACCACAGCCTAATATAATATAATAATAATACCAAGAAAATATAAAAAAAAATAATTCGTATAAAATTATCTCTAAGAATTGCCAGAAAATTGCAATGCTATTTGAATTTCATTTGATTTGTATTTTACTTCCTTTTGTTTGGTTATTGGTTATCGTAACTTATGAAGACGAAATAATTATTGAATATTTGACCATCAACTAATTTATCAAGAATTTATATCTGCAAAAACAAAATATAACTAAAAATTGAAATAGCTACCCTTAAAAATATAAAGAGAATGTTTTAAAAAGAACTTAATTTAAGGGATAACTAATAAAAAAAATTAAATGTTAATTTAAAGTTTTTGGGGTTCGAACAAATAATCCTTATGAGTCTATGACCAGAATTAATAAATTTTACTATAACATATACAAACAGTGACATACAAACGTGAACAAAGCTAAAGCTACTCACACAAAAGCATAAAGAGATTTTGGCTTTTAGGTCGTTACAGGTGTAATTCAACTCACTTGTCTTGATTTCAAATTCTTAAATCTCTTCCATGTGTAATATTATTAATATATATATATATATATATATATATATATATATATATATATATATATATATATATATATATATATATATATATATATATATATATATATATATATATATATATATATATATATATATATATATATATATATATATATATATATATATATATATATATATATATATATATATATATATATATATATATATATATACTCCCGGACAAACCTAGCTCATAAAATGGAATTTTTTAGTAGTATTTTTAGTAGTATGCAGGCGCAGCAGTAGTAGACAATGTCAGGGTCGCTAGAGGACCACTTCAGTGAAAGAAAACAGATTTCTCCAAATACTAGTTCTTCAGGAATCTGTTCCAAACTAGAATTACGCTATACGAAGCCTTCTTCGTAGAGTCAGACATATCCCTATTTTCGACAAGACTGCACGAGACTGGAATGACTACTAAAAGGCCTGCTGCCGGCCCTCTTCTCACCAGGGTGTATGGGTGCATCAAGATGCATGATTGCAATTTGCCCAGGTCTATTCTATGGAAATTGAACAACACCACAACAGAGTAATGTATTCTTCACTAATGAGTCTCAATCGAATCGCAATATAATGTACCAAACGGAGGTTAGCGAATGTGGAGTCGTCCAGGAGAACTTGCTTCTTCTAACATTTATCAAAGTGTCCCTTTCGGAGGCGACTCTGAGGTATGGACTGGCAAAAGGTACTTGGACAATATTCTTCAGGAATATGTACTGACTTTTGAACTCTTCATTGGAGACACGTTGTAATTACTCCATAACAATTCCAGATCATACACTGTAGCTGTCTTCCACTTGTACCTCGAAGAGGTGTGAATCCACCTTCTGCACGTACCTGAGAAAAATCCAGACTTATATGGATAGAACTTGTTAAGGGTGTGAGGATGTACTGAGGAGGCGTGTCAGAGCCCAGGAACATTCGTCGACACTCAATTAGCTGTTGGGTGCATTGACGGAGAAGTAAGATAACATCTATCAAGACGCCATCACCAATTTTGTTTCATCAATGCTGGAAAAGTTAGAGGGTCAGAGAAAGCATTATCCACTCTTATATAGAAGAACTTATTTTCTGATTTGTTAACGCTATGTTATTGGAAAGCATACTTATACAAAATAAATAAAAAACAATATTCAAATGGACAGACTAAAGGTAAGTCAGACAATGATATATTTAACTAAGGATAAATTGGCTCTTCTAAAATTATTCATAGTGATAATAGTTAATTAATATTATGTAAATATACTTAATCAATTTAATAAACAGCTTAAACAATGTCCGATAGGAATTTTCTCGGGATCCTGAACGACAAATAGGAAATCTGAAAATTCAAAAAAATAAATAAATAAATAAATAAATATAAGTAAAAAATAAATAAATAAATAAATAAATAAAATAAAAAAATTAAAAAAATTAAAAAATTTGATATTGGCATTTTTAATATACCCAACAAATATTTTTAGTTAAGGAATTTTTTTTTTTATCAATACCATAAGTTTCGTTTAGGGTTCCCATTTGCTCTTATGGAATTTCCAATGAGAACCATTTGGGATTTTCAGAACAGAAACTCAGAACTTTGGATTTTAAAACACTAATGGATCCAATATATATATATATATATATATATATATATATATATATATATATATATATATATATATATATATATATATATATATATATATATATATATATATATATATATATATATATATATATATATATATATATATATATATATATATATGTTGAGAATCTTTTATATAATAACTATGATACATTCAAAATACATCCTAAATTAGGAAATCTATTTTTGGATAGCAACATCATATTTTGATGCTGCCATGTTTAACATGTGTTAGGGACTTTTACTTTGGCTTTCCGTGCTTAACCACCATGTAAAATGTAGAAGTGAGTATAAAGAAATATAAAACTCACTATTTTACCCCACAATTTGGAATCAATTATCTTTCAGGACTTATAGTCATGTAATGTATTTTAATAAGGCTTATTATTTTTTTTTCAGATTTTGAGGTTTTTTCTTATTGAATATTTGAGAGTGGAATTTTAGGCTCTGAACCCATAGTTAGAACTCATTTGACTGTCTTGACTCTAGACAGTCTACACAAAGATAAATTTGCTTATTTTAATATTTGATTATTACATATAGGAGAGAGCACCCCCAGCTCTCGGAGCGTGCGGATCGCTCGCTCTGAACTGGTGGTGTCCTGAAGGGCAGTATTTTGTCTGCCTGGAGGGACGGCATATGCCCTCGTTGGTGAGGTCCGCTCTCAGAAACAAAACAAAATTACATATAGGGTAGGACCTGTTAGGGCTTTTATCCTGTTTAACTAATTACTTTTACTTTGACCTTGATTTAAACGGTTCTAATTTGAGGTATTGGGAGTAGAGTTTCATTCCTGGGAATTTGAATTGGAAGACCTATTAATAAAAAGACTATTTTTTGATATTGAATTGCCTAACCAATTTAAAGTATAAATTGCCTTGCACTTTAAAAAGGCGAACATTCCAAACAATTACTTTTAGAAAACCTGTAACAATTTAAATTCTGCGTCCCAAACTTTTATTTCCGGTGTGTAAGTTTTATCCTTTATTTTTGACGTTACAGGCTATAATATTTTAACTCGTTGGGTTTCATTATTTTGGTTGTACAGTCACAGAACCGTTTATTTCATTTCTTCTTTCAAGAGTTTCTAAGCAGATAATCCAATATATATATATATATATATATATATATATATATATATATATATATATATATATATATATATATATATATATATATATATATATATATATATATATATATATATACCAAAATCCACCCCCAGGAAGGGTTCTTAGCCCTATCAGTGGGTTCATTCGAGGATGAACCAAGGATTTCACTGGCAGACGGCAAAAATCGCTGGCTGGCCAGACCTATCACAAATACCGATTTTGATTCCAACTGCCGCAAGCAAGTGTACTTATTACGCATAAGTGGATGAGGCTAAGAGTATGAGAGCTCTACTCCGACCAGGCCTCGAACCTTGGACCTCTCGCTTGCTTGGCGAGTGCTCGATTGACTGAGCTAAGGAACCGATATATATATATATATATATATATATATATATATATATATATATATATATATATATATATATATATATATATATATATATATATATATATATATATATATATATATATATATAGTAAACCAGCATCAAAGCTAAAACAATTTTTTCCCATAAATGTTCTATAGAACTTTCTAAGACCCACCCAGAATAATTATTTTTTCTTAAAGCAATGTTTTTCCCAAAAAAATTCATGCTTGGAGACTCTGTGCATCAATATAACAGGACTTACGGTTCATTCTGTTGAAATGAAACAAATTTACTAACACTAAATTGGGGTTCTTTCTAGAATAAGGGTCGGCAATCGTTGACCAACTCAGAATATTTATTTTTTCTTGTAAAATTATTTATAATAATTAAAACTAAAATAAAATTTCTATATCAATAACTAACATTAAACAAAATATGAAATAAATATTTTGAGTCTTTCAATAATCATATTTGGATTATTGTTGTTTTTGCAATTATTTTGTTACGCCTTTTAGGAAGAAATATTAGATTTTGAACACTGATCTTTTTTTCAGAAAATATATTTTTTTCTAAGAAAAAAAGAACCATTATTAAATAGTATTGCTAAACAATGATCAAGAATGTGGTGATTCTGAATGCAAAAGATAGTGACATGTAGTGACATATAAAATATATCACAAAATATGAATACTAATAACGTATATACAGTATGCCAGATGGATAGGGAGATTCATAGACAAAACTGGAGATAAGCCCTTTTACATTTGAATTTAAATTTAAACTTCAACGACTATTTTCTAATGAAAGGGAGTGTCCAAGAAAAGTTACTTATTTTAAACATATAAGTTACCACGTCGTTAATTAATCAATTTTTTGAACAAATATTATCGTTTTTCCTGTAAAACTTTATCAAGAAAATAAATAAAAACAAATATAAAAATATTTGTGATTATCAAAATAAGCCTTTGTTACTTACGAAGCCATTTAAATTTATTTTAACTTTATTGCAGCAATAATATGGATTTAAGATACTGTTCTAAATTTTTAACATTGATCTAAATTACTAAACAATACTTTTATGAAACTATATACTTGAATCTCACAATTCTGTAAGAACTCAAACACGCATACCGAATTGGTCACATTAAGTCATTCAGTTAAAATCTAGAAGTATAGTTTATTATGTTAATTCAATTTTTCAAATAATATACAAAAAATTATAATGTCAGAATTAATAGTCCTTATTGAATAACGTCCTTATAACCTTCAAAATAATATATAAATTTAAGAAAAGTAAATTTTTATTTAAGCTTCTTTTGTAAGGTTATCATTTTTAAACAATAAAAAATTTAATTCCTTAAAATTAGAAGACACTTTGAATTTTTATTCTTATTAACTTTACGATACCTCTAAGTATTTTAAGTATATTTTAGATACATTTGTGAAAATTATTTTAAAAATCTTTGCAAGATACTAATGTATTTTTATAAATATATATTTTTACAAAGTTTAACGTTTGACCACAGATTGTTAGGCTGTAGTTTGACGTCCTAATCACTCATAGAAATGGCTTCGGATACGAAGCTTGACGTCAGAACAATAATAACTGTAATTAAAATTTTCCTTTTACAGGTGTTTGATGACGTGTCCGTTGCTTATGTACAAACTGTAAATAAAATGTGCAAATAGTGACACCTGTGTTTTAAGTTTAAGCCTGTTTTATTTAAACAGACCTGTAATTCCTATTTATCCCCCCAAATTTACAATGTTATAGAATGCCGAATATAAATGTTTGAACGTCAAGGCTTTTGTTTATAGTTGGAAATCAATTCATACCTTTGTGTTATCCTGCCTCAGGAAACTTTCAAATTCTTTTTCAAGGTCGGAAGTCCTCTTAAGAATTTATTTATTCTTTTTTTGACATTCAGGTAATTGTCTAGAAACATTCTCAGGTGAAGGCAACAAATAATAAAGAACTTGGTATGTTTTGTTTTATATATATATATATATATATATATATATATATATATATATATATATATATATATATATATATATATATATATATATATATATATATATATATATATCATAGTAGTAGATTTTTTTATTTGTATGAGGTGAGGTTGCTAAAGTCTAATAACGCGTGTTGCAAGTTCAACTGGAACTGTAGGGATTTGAAACTAACAACTTAGCCTATGAGTTTCTATTACGACAAGGTTGTGGATCATGTATTACGAATTTTTTTTAAAATTTTTAATATATTATATATATATATATATATATATATATATATATATATATATATATATATATATATATATATATATATATATATATATATATATATATATATATATAGGGAACAATAATATTTTTGTCAAATAGGCCTTATTTTTGGCTATAAGGCATAATAGTAATAAATACTTTTTGGTTAGGTTGGATCTATTTGCTGGATGTTAGGTATAGTTTTACCCTTTAAGTCCAGGTTAGGTTAAGTTGAATCAGTTTTAGATCTAGCAAACTAGTTAAGACTTAACCTAATCTGGACTTAGAGGGTAAAAGTACACCTAACATCCAGTAAATAGACATAAGTTAGCCAAAAACTATTCATTAACTATGCTGGCTTTATTCAAGATCAGTATCCTCAAATGTCGATATTTGTAAATATCGATATTTGATTTGATATGTTGGGATCGCCCCTATTTCTTCGGTCTGCCTACCTGTCAATAATGTGTTATATGGCTGTAGGCATGATCTTACGGCAACAGTTCAGCAAAAGGTTAGGCCTGTATACCACGGCAAAGCCTGCCGTCAGGTTAAATAGGTCGAAATGGGTTCATTAGAAAACTAAATAATAATAATAATAATAATATAAAATAAAATAATCGATACTTCATAAAAAAAATCGTTTGAACATGAGGATACTGATCTTGAATAATACCACTATGCCTAATGGGTAATAAAATATTATATAATATATATATATATATATATATATATAATATATATATATATATATATATATATATATATATATATATATATATATAGGCTTAGGTTAAGAAGCTTTCTGAGTTTCGATATTTTTTATATCGATATTTTGAAATTTCGATTTTAATTGGTATCTCATTGCAACGTTCTTGTATAGGTTAGGCCTGTATTTTACGGTAACTTCGGTAGTTCAGGTTATGATAAGTTGAACTAAGTATGCTAGAAAACTAAATAATAATAATTATAAAAATAATTAGAATAATATTTGATTGAATTGGCATATTGATATTTTCGAATATCGATATTTTCCAAATATCGAAACTCAGAAAGCTTCTTAAACTTTACCATATATATATATATATATATATATATATATATATATATATATATATATATATATATATATATATATATATATATATATATATATATATATATATATATATATAATATATATATATATATATATATATATATTGTTTATTTTCTCCTGAAAGTTATAAAATTTAGTTTCAGGTTAGTTTCAGCAACCTGGTCTTGTATAAAAAAAATCTGTAAATGCTATAATCACTATATATATATATATATATATATATATATATATATATATATATATATATATATATATATATATATATATATATATATGGATTAAGTTGTCTTGACCAAACATATATACACTATTTATAGGATATTAAGAATAAAAGTGTATAAGCTCTCACTGGTGTATCAAAAATTAAGGTATCCCATCCACAAGTTTTGTTCTAATTTAAATAAAAGCACAGTTTAATTGTATCTACTATTATTTTATTCTGTTTACTGTTATTGAGTCAGAATATTTTATTAGTTATCAGTTCATTCATGCAAAGATAAAAGTAAAACTAGGCTCAATTATACATGCAATATTCAATGAACCATCACCCACTACAGAAAAAACTGCCATTAGGCTTAGTCATAGGTTGATCTGTTGATCTAAAAATTCATATATACCCACCAATTTATATAAAACACATGACTTGTGAGAAAAAAATCCATTTTGATAGACCTAAGTTTTATATTTTAGTAGTTTTATTTTGCAGTATGACTTGAAAATAACTAGAGATTATGGATAGTAGAAAGCCAGTAGTTTATGGTTATTGAATATTTTTAAAACCTTGTTTCAACCATCATGAATGTTTAAAAAAAAAAAATTTGCTATCATTAAATTCTACAGGTATTGGTTAAAATTTTAGTATTGCCCCATCCCATATATATATATATATATATATATATATATATATATATATATATATATATATATATATATATATATATATATATATATATATATATATATATATATATATATATTAGGGATGGAGTGAAGTATCGGTATCGGTGAATTTGAAAATCTTAGTATCGGTATCAGTAAAAATTTTGGTATGTGAATGGATAAAGTATCAGGGTATCGGGTATCGGTACCTGTAAATTTTTAGGTATCGGTATCGGTAAAAATTTTGGTATCGCTCCATCCCTAATATAATATATATATATATATATATATATATATATATATATATATATATATATATATATATATATATATATATATATATATATATATATATATCTTAACAGTGCTTTAACTTTCAAATCTTTCTTCAATTCACATTGAATGCACTGATATTAGATACATATGTTTTGTTTCCTGTAGTGTCACAAAATTACAAAACATTTCAATATTAATACTACAAATTAAACCATACTACAAGCTCTTGTAGGTCAGTAAGATTAGAATTTGTTCACCCCTGTGACTGCAAATTATATAGTGATAAACAACTTCACTTAGAGGAAAGTACTAGCTAGTTACTTAAATAAGTGAAATTTATCACTTGTAGGAGCTTTTTTGTAATTTATTATACTTTTCTGTAAGTCTCAAATCTCAATATTTCCCTATCTTTAACTTTTTTTTTTTTTTTTTTTTTGTATAATCTATATACTGTGCATATTACATTCTGTTCAACATTTATATTTGCAACATCTTGCCAAGTTGAAGTAGTTCCATAATAAACTAGATCCTATGTTTATAAAATAGGCTTTTTTTTTTTTATAAATATCAAACTTCATTAATGTTATGAGATCTATTTTCTTTATTCATTGTTTCTTTTTTATTATAAAATAATACTTTTATAATACTATATTTACTTTTTTTTTTTATATATTAAAAAAAGGTTGCTGATGAATGGATTTAAAAAAAAAAAAAAAAAGGTATTGCATTTTTGAAAAGTTGCATATATTAGTTACATGTATTTTTATATATACTTAAAATATTTTATTTACTGTATACAAGTTCAAGGTACTCAGTATTTAAGAAAGTAATTAGAATTCATTTTCTATAAAGCTTATTCAACATCTTACTCGTAACATAATAGCATCTTTTTCCTTTCAGAAAAATGGTTATTAAAAAAATATGTTGTATAGGAGCTGGTTATGTAGGTGGACCAACTTGTAGTATCATAGCATGGAAGTGTCCAGATATAAGTGTTCATGTAGTTGATATTTCTGAAACTAGAATAAAGCAGTGGAATTCACCAAATCTTCCAATATATGAGGTGTGTTTATATATATATATATATATATATATATATATATATATATATATATATATATATATATATATATATATATATATATATATATATATATATATATATATATATATATATATATATATATATATATATATATATATATATATATATATATATATATATATATAAGCTTTGATTTCTAAACTTCCCTCTTTCGGTATCTATCCTTCTCTCTGTGATCTTCTCGCTCTAATTTCCTTTCTGGTCGTTCTATAGCAGCTGTTGTAGACAACCACCGTTCATCCTTTAAATCTATTAACAGTGGTGTTCCTCAGGGTTCTGTCCTATCACCAACACTTTTTCTACTTTTCATTAATGACCTTCTCTCTATCACCTCATCTCTTATCCACTCCTATGCTGATGACTCCACCCTTCATTATTCTTTCCAGTTTGAAAAACGTCCCACCCAACAGCAGTTGATAGACTCAAGAAGGGTAGCCTTGGAGCAACTAACCTCTGATCTTTCTCGTATTTCAAATTGGGGCAGAGAAAACATGGTTGTTTTCAATGCCTCAAAAACTCAATTCCTTCATCTCTCCACTCGACACAATGTTCCACACAACTATGATATCTTCTTCGAAAACACACAACTCAAGCCTTCATCTGTTCTTAATATTCTTGGTGTTTCTTTTTCTCGTGATCTTTCTTGGAAAGATCACATTACTTCTCTTTCTAAACAAGCTTCTAAGAGGTTGGGTGTTCTGAGGCGCCTTCAGAATTACTTCATGCCATCCCAGTTGCTTGCTCTGTAAAGGGTGTTGTTCGCCCCTGTATGGAGTATGCTTCGCACATCTGGGGTGGTTCCACACATACAGCTCTCCTAGAGAAGGTGGAGTCAAGGGCATTTCGTCTCATCAACTCTCCTGCTCTTTCTAACTCTCTTCAATCTCTTTCTGCCCGTCGAATTGTTGCGTCACTCTCTCTTTACTATCGCTATTACAACGGACACTGCTCTTCTGAACTCTCTCGTCGCATACCTCCTCCATTGAGAAGAGCTCGTGCGACACGCCTTTCTACACATTCTCATCCTTTCTCTGTTCAACTCTCCGACCCTAGACTTAACCGCTATGCTCAGTCTTACATATTCTCTACTGGTAAAGTCTGGAACACACTCCCTTCATCTGTTTTCCCAACTTCCTTTGACTTGCATACTTTCAAACGCCGTGTATCTGGACACGTCGGCCAACATCGACCATGATAATAGATCTTTCCCAACTCCGGTGGAATTTGGTAGGTCTCCGACCATTGCCCGCCGGAGGAAAAAAAAAAAAAAAAAAATAAAAAATAATATATATATATATATATATATATATATATATATATATATATATATATATATATATATATATATATATATATATATATAGTGACCTAACTATCTCTGTGGAGACCAATGTATGGTCCAGGAGGTCACTACACTTTGTTGTAGCGAAGGGGATCGTCAGGAAGGCTGGGTGTTTCCTAATTCCCTTTGTGGAATGCCGACTGGTAGGCGTGTGGTAGCCACCACTTCTCTTCAGGCCCGTGGAACGTCTGTAGCCTCAGGTGGAAGGCTACTTCAAAGGAGGAACCACAGTCGAGGGCAAATGGAGCTGCCAAACTGGGTTTCCTTTTTGGTAGCAGAGGCGTTGGAACTTCTTCTTCTAAGGGCAGCTTCTTTTGGACTTTCTGCTTGGGACTGCTTCTTTTAGGGCTTCTGCTTGGGACGTCTTCTTCTTGGGCAGCTTGGCTGTAGAGGCGGATTCTTCTTTGGCTCCTCGGAATAAAGGGAAAGGTTACTACTATTTCTTATGCCTTCTGAAATTATCTCAGTATTTGGGAAGGTGTAAGAAAAGTAGAGAGTTTTCCACTTTATTTATTATTCCCTAATTTTAACAAAAATTGTTTACAAAGTTATTATTATTAAAGTTTTACAAATCTATGTTGAAATATTATGCAAAATTTTATTTATTTACATTAGAAAATATTATTTTATAATATATTTAAAATCTATATATAAAAATACATTATATTTGAAATTTTAAACATTAACATTTTTTTATTTAAATTTTAATACAAAATAATATAAAATAAATACATTTTACATTTTATAATAGTTTTCTCATAATGGTTTTAACTTGATTCAAATTTAGCGGTAAAATAGTTTTGGCGGGAAAAGTACATTAAAATTTTGGGACATAATTTACATTATATTTTAAAGGTTTTTATTTTTTAATTAATAGTTTATATTATTATATATATAATAATAATTATTTTAATAACAAAAAGCTTTATTTTTAATTATTAATTAGGTTTAATTAAGTTGCTATTTTTAACAAATAAATATTATAAAAAGTTATGCACAAATAATATTTTCTTTTTTCTATTTTATAGAAAACGTAAATTTTTCGGTTAACTATTTTAAACGACACTATATATCAGTTCCCCATCGAGACACGGAGTGAACATCTTCACGGAAGCGTACTCGACGGAAAGGATTTCTTCTGGAAAGTGTACTCTTGAGAATAGGAACCACTGGATGTAGAGTCGTCGTCCTAGTAGGAACATCAGGTGCATCAGAGGTAGGAACATCAGGTACATCGATAGCTTCTACTGTTACCGGAGAATGCGGGACAAAAGTATCTGCTACGATGTTTTCTTCCTTTTGTTGATGTGACGTATTGGAGGACGATTACTCTTCGTTTGCTGGTTAAGTAGTAGGAAGAGTCACTTTCGAAGTTAGTTGTTAGATGTGCATTCTTTGTAGGTTTTTTTTCTTTGTAGGGTGTTTTTCGTAGGTTGTTCTTTGTAGGTTGTTTATAACTTCTTTGCAGCAGAAATCCAGAGGGACAAATTGACCGTAAAGCATCCGGTGTAGAATTGCTCCAAAAGACGTCTAGCTGCTGTCCGTTACTTTTTAAGTTGAGGTGAATTCAATTGAGCCAGAAGAATTTAATAAATGAAGTTAGGCTTCTTAAGGAGTACGTGGTTCTTGTGGTATTTGTTCTTGTTGTAAGGACAAGAATCCACGTTGGAATGGGAGGTTACTGAGAAGGTGGGCGGCTCCATTTCATTCTTGCAGCAGAGATGACTGTTGTTCTTGAGGTAGCTGGTGGTAGTGAGAAGCCATGATGACGGGCAGCGTAGTCCTTGTTAGATATCCATAAAGTCCCGATGTTGAAGGGAGTTGGGCTGGTAGGCCGAACTTTTGGACGAATCGCTGGGTCAGTGGTTGGGCTGGTAGGCCGAACTTTTGGACGAATCGCTGGATCAGTAGTTGGGCTGGTAGGCCGAACTTGTACATGGCCACCCAGTTCACAGTCAGCTGCCTCAGTTGTACATAGCCGCTTTGAGGAAAGGGCAAGGGAGGTAGCAGCTTCTTCTTGGGTGTTCGGGGTCCATTGTTCAGTTGTCCAGAAAATCTGGACACACTCGCAGGTTCACCAATTTATGGAAGGAGCCTTGGTGTATGCCGGGTATAGGGCCTCTATGTAGGCTGCCAGCTCGTAGGTAGATACCGCTTCTCTAGGAGCCTCAGGGGAGCGTCGGATAGCCTCAGGTGGAAGGCTACTTCAAAAGGTGAACCACAGTCGAGGGCAAAATGGAGCTGCCAAACTGGGTTTCCTTTTTGGTAGCAGAGGCGTTGGAACTTCTTCTTCTAAGGGCAGCTTCTTCTTCTTTGGACTTCTGCTTGGGACTGCTTCTTCTAGGGCTTCTGTTTGGGACGTCTTCTTCTTGGGGTCTTCTTCAGCTTGGCTGTAGAGGCGGATTCTTCTTTAGCTCCTCGGAATAAAGTGAAAGGTTACTACTATTTCTATACCTTCTGAAATTATCTCAGTATTTGGGAAGGTGTAAGAA
Source organism: Armadillidium nasatum (assembly GCA_009176605.1). Taxonomy (NCBI): domain Eukaryota; kingdom Metazoa; phylum Arthropoda; class Malacostraca; order Isopoda; family Armadillidiidae; genus Armadillidium; species Armadillidium nasatum. The sequence goes on from SEYY01000679.1 coordinate 80,881, forward strand.
AAGTAGAGAGTTTTCCACTTTATTTATTATTCCCTAATTTTAACAAAAATTGTTTACAAAGTTATTATTATTTAAAGTTTTACAAATCTATGTTGAAATATTATGCAAAATTTTATTTATTTACATTAGAAAATATTATTTTATAATATATTTAAAATCTATATATAAAAATACATTATATTTTTTTTTTTTTTATTAACATTTTTTTTATTTAAATTTTAATACAAAATAATATAAAATAAATACATTTTACATTTTATAATAGTTTCTCCATAATGGTTTTAACTTGATTCAAATTTAGCGGTAAAATAGTTTTGGCGGGAAAAGTACATTAAAATTTTGGGACATAATTTACATTATATTCTAAAGGTTTTTATTTTTTAATTAATAGTTTATATTATTATATATATAATAATAATTATTTTAATAACAAAAAGCTTTATTTTTAATTATTAATTAGGTTTAATTAAGTTGCTATTTTTAACAAATAAATATTATAAAAAGTTATGCACAAATAATATTTTCTTTTTTCTATTTTATAGAAAACGTAAATTTTTCGGTTAACTATTTTAAACGACACACTATATATATATATATATATATATATATATATATATATATATATATATATATATATATATATATATATATATATATATATATATATATATATATATATATATATATATATATATATATATATATATAAAATATAAATAAAATTTTTTTTTGTATTTATTTAATTAATTACTTTATATTTCTTTCAGCCTCAATTAGATGAAGTGGTTAAAGAATGTCGGGGTAGGAATTTGTTTTTCTCTCAAGATATTGAGACTGGCATAAATGAAGCAGACCTCATATTTATTTCTGTTAATACACCCACAAAGACATTTGGTATTGGGAAAGTAAGTTGAATTTATTATTATTATTATTATTGATTGGTTTGTATTTAGTTTTAATTTTTTCCAAATCTTTTTTTCTCTCTCTGTCCCCATCCCCCTGTACTTTATTTATTTATTTTTTTTTTAAAGTTTATATCTAGTTAGAGTTTAGCGATTTGCAGATTAAATTTTAGATCTAGCCACCCTAAAAAAATTTTTGTGGACAGCCATGATAGCAACATCCACAAGTTTTTTTAAGAGTTTTGTTATTTATTTATTTTTCTTCTCATTTTTACGTTCATAGATTTATTTCAAATTGGGGCAGAGAAAACATGGTTGTTTTCAATGCCTCAAAAACTCAATTCCTTCATCTCTCCACTCGACACAATCTTCCACACAACTATGATATTCTCAAATTTCTGCCCATTTTGCTTATTTTAATTTTTATAAAATGAACATTGTTTTTCCCATTGTTATTACTATTATTTCAAGTTTTTGGGTTTTGGTAGTGATGGGACAGTACCAAAAATTTGCACAAATACCAAAAACTTACAAATACTGAATACTATATATATATATATATATATATATATATATATATATATATATATATATATATATATATATATATATATATATATATATATATATATATATATATATATATATATATATATATATATATATATATATATATAAAGTAATAAAAAAAAATTTTAAACTAATGTTTCCTATATTGTTACTGAAAAAATGTATTTTTAATTTTTTTAAGAAAACTAAATAAAAATCGGTATTTTTTTAGTTTTTCACTAAATAGCTATAGGCTATTAAATAAATTAAAAGTTTAAAATTCATAAAAGTATTCAGACCTTTTTTACTGAATACAATACCTAAAATAATGTTCGATACCCAAATACTTTAATACAAATACCATGTTGTTGTTGTTTTTTTTTTTAATTTATTTATTTATTTTTTTTATTTGACAAAATTTGTTTGTGGATTCTATAACTGTTTATGCTGGTTAAATCTCACTTTTCCTTCATTCAAATTGCTCATAAATGTTCTTTTAATTTTTAGTACATTTTTTATTTAACCTTATTGATTTTTAAGTTTCATTTTTTTTTATAATTATTTTTCTTTCGTTATTTAATTAATTGATTTATTTAAAATAAAAAAAAGCAAAATGTTATGTAAGCCATTTTTAAGTTCAAACTTTTTAGTTTCATTTAAATGATTGAAAAATAAATTAAATATATATATATATATATTGATACCTACCTTCTTAAATAATATATTTGTTATTATTAGAAAATTTTTCCATTAATTATTTTGATTATTCATATAAAATTATACAGGGAAGAGCTGCAGATTTAAAATATGTTGAATCATGTGCCAGAAAAATAGCCCAGATAGCTTCTCATGACAAAATTGTTGTGGAAAAATCAACTGTCCCAGTAAGAGCAGCTGAATCCATTATCCATATTTTATCTGCCAATAAAAAGCCAGGAGTTAATTTTCAGGTAATTTTGACAAAACTTACATGAAACATAAAGTTTGAAAAGTGTAACAATTATAATTGTTCATCTGGTCACCTGTGTTTTATTAATTGGGACTAAGATTCGAATGTTTAATGCTATTTTTAGGTTCTTTCCAACCCTGAATTTCTTGCTGAAGGAACAGCTGTTGAGAATCTTTTAAACCCTGATAGAGTTCTAATTGGAGGTGAACAGACTGAAGAAGGAAGACTAGCCGTTGAGGAACTAGTGTCAGTGTATTCTCATTGGATTACTAAAGATAAAATAATTACTATGAATACGTGGTCTTCAGAACTTTCCAAATTAGTTAGTATTGGAACCGGTATTTATTTTTTGATAAAGAATATTGGATAACTACATAACACCTCTTTCTTCTTTTTTATATTCATAGGACCTTCTTTTTTATATTCATAGGACTAATAGATAATAAAAGGATTTGCTATTAAAACTGTTTATTTGGAATGTTTACAACAGTTTTTACTTTACGCTACTAAAATTGACCTAATTTCTAAGTAGAAATTGAATCTTCATATTTCATTTGGAAAAGTATGTTATTTTTATGTCAACTATCCCTTTGGCAATTTTTATTTTTGTTCTTTTTAGGCTTCTAATGCATTCCTTGCTCAAAGAGTATCCAGTATAAATGCGATGTCAGCTCTGTGTGAAGCTACTGGAGCAGATGTATCTGAAGTTGCAATGGCAGTTGGACAGGACTCTAGGATAGGCTCTAAGTTTTTACAAGCTTCTGTAGGTAAGCTCTTTAATGACTTGTCAAAGGAAATCTGTTTTTTGTGTGTTGTTTCTTTTGTACGATTCTGGATTTATTTTCTTTTCAAAACAAAAATTAAATAAAAATAAGGTAAATTTACTTTATCAGAATCATTTAAGTACTCGTAATTTTAAGTAAAATTTAAGGATTTTTTTCAAATTTTCCACTTACTGAAATTTTTAAAAAGTATGAAAATTAAATTAAATAAGAAAATTTGCTTTCTCAAAAATCTTTAAACCTTCGTATTTTCAAGTAAAAAATATGGATTTAATTCAATTTTTGTCTTTCTGTTTTTACTATAGTTTTATTAATTTTATCCAAAATTCTGTTACCAAAAGCACTTCCAAGATTATTGTACACAATAATCTTTAAAGACAATGCTAAAAGAGAAACTTTGTTATTCAATCAGTTATTATTATTATTATTATTATTATTATTATTATTATTATTATTATTATTATTATTATTATTATTACTTATTATTATTACTTATTTCAGGTTTTGGTGGTAGCTGTTTTCAGAAAGATTTGCTCAATTTAGTGTATATTGCCGAATGTTTAAATTTACCTGAAGTGGCCAACTACTGGCAGCAGGTCACAGACATGAATGTTCATCAGCGTACAAGGTTTATTATTATTATTATTATTATTATTATTATTATTATTATTATAAGACTCCTTCATAGTCTAGATTTAAGTAGAGTAATTGTCCTTTTATTGTGAATCTTGAAATTTAAAATGTTTGAAAACGAACTAATGATGGAAAAGTTTACAACTGTTTTTGAGTATTGTAGAGTAATTACAAAATATTCTGTTTGATAGGAAAGACAGTTTATTTAAAGTCAGAATGGTTGGGAAGAGTAAGGTCTCGTTTTTCATTTCTCTAAGTGGAAGAAATCAATAATTAATAAATAATGAGTGAAATGAAAAAAAAAAAAAAAAAAAATTTGAATTCTGAATAAGCACCATGGATAATGCCTTAAAGATGAAAATGTTAGAAAAAGGAGAGAGACTCAAAGAAGGGGGAGGGAGTAACTAATGAGTATTTAAATAATATAGGGAGATATGGTAATCTAAGAAAAGATGAGATGGGATTAGAATATTTTTTAATGGATAATAAGATTATAGTGACGGTACCCTAGGAAAAAAAGGTTAAGAGTAGAAGATCTAAGGGTCTAAATCAGTCGCTTTTTATATAGCTAGAAAATTGAAAGAGAATTCAAAAAATATAAAATGACAAATTAAGAAAAATGTTTTCATGCATTTGAATCATGGATGAGCAGAAAATTGGTAGATGAATCTTAATAGTAAAAAATTCTTAATTGCAAAATGTTTTTTTATGTAAGCTACTCGAATGAAAGATTTAACTATGCTATGAATGGAGATTGGCTTGAGTCTGTGGACCAAGATAAAGATTTGGGTGTAATTATCAGCAGCAATCTGAATTGGATAATCGGTGTTTGAAAGGTAGAAATAGAGCTAATAAGATGTTAGGTATAATAAACCGCAAGGAAGTTAAAAGTAAACTGTAAAATAACTGTCAGGACAGTATTGGGATATTGTGAAGAAGTTTTGGCTCCTCTTTAAGAAAAGACAGAAATGCTTGAAAGAGTGCAACGTAGAGCAACAAAAATAATTTCTGACTCTGAGAGTAAAAGTTATGAGGAAAGGACGAGGGAGTTAGAAATGTCCTCTGTTGAAAAGAGATTTCTTAGAGGAAATATGATAGAATTTTAGAAATATTAATATCTCTTGATAATACTGAGTTCAGTAAATTCTTTATAGTAGACCAAGGAAGGGAGGCCAGAAAGCATGATAAAAAAATTAAGAAGAAACCATGTCATTTTGATGTAAAAAAAAATAAAAAATAAAAAATATTTCAGCAATAGAGTAAGAAATTTTTGGAATGGTTTGCCTCAGGAAGTTGTTGGGTGCAATTCACTTGAAACATTCAAGAGAAGACTGGATAGGTATTTGGATGATCTGGGCATCATGTATCATGATTAAGCCTAATTGGTGGAATGTTAGTTATTAGAGGTAACCTGCATGCAGTTAATATGATTATAGTCAAATCAAGTGACTAAAATATATAATTAGCATATGCTATAGCTGTAGTTTTACCATTTTTGGTTAGAGTAAATATATTAGCTTTTTTCTACTCAAGATAATGTTAACAAACTTTTGAATGCAGTTGCTTGACATTGCATGTTTAGTCCACAGTTTGCGTACTCTGCAATATATATTTTACGTATATTTGGACAGATAAATTATTTACATTATTTGTATTTGGATAGACAAATTATTTACATTATGTTGGGAACATTCTTGATAAACCTTTGTGGCCTTTTACTTTCTCTCTCTATGTTTCTTATATCTCTTATTTCGTCATAAGGAGTGTCGTAGGAGAAGAGAATAAAAACATTTATACTTCAATGTTTGTTGAAAGAAATTAATAAAATGAAAATGTATATGGCCTTCAGACCTGTTTTAAAGGACTATTAAAAGGAAAATATGATATCGTTGAAAACATGAATTATATTTTAAATGGCCAGAATTTTATATTTCTAGACTACTTGTCACATGCAGAAAGGTAACAAAATCTGGAGAAGGCTAAAGCTGTCACTCTATTTGCTAAGCCAAGGGGGATAGTGTAACGATAAGCATTACCAGAATAAATGAATAGTTATGGAGTTTCATCTAAAATGAGATGTGCTGTGACAGTGTTTATCAAGGTTTTGGTTCGTACTGAATACCTATGTGAGAAAATATTGGTAAATAATATTGGTGGAAACCTCATAAGCTAATGTTTGAAAAATCACCTCTACATGTAATTTAAAATAAAACAATAAAACAAGTTGACTTTTACAAGGTAATTGAGAGGATTTCGAAACAGTTGTATAAAAAAGCATATTCACTACATTTTATAACATAAAATACAATAAAATCTTGTCCATATGATTTAGAAAAAAAAAAATCTTTTGTTTCAGTTAGAATTATTATTTAATTTTAAGAATGAATAAAAAATTATTGAAACAAGATTTATGGGAGAAACGGTTGAGAAATGATTGGCTCTGGAATGGAAGAGTAGCAATGGTGATTTGAAATTAGAATTAGGCAAAACCCCAAAAAAAGTATGAAATAAAAACTGAAAGAAAATGGAAAGCGTAAGTGAGTATTTAGATAGTTAAGCCATGGTTGAAAAGCTTTTTGGGGTGATGCATAAACAGAAATGTACTCTGCTACTAACACCACTACTACTACTACTACCACCACTACTACTACTACTACTAGAGGAAGTAAATGAAAAAATTATGAAAAAAATTAAAATTTGTAAAATGAGATAAGCTAATTGAGGAAATAGTCGAGAAATGAAAATCTTAGAGACATTGGACCAGACAGTGGAAGGCACAAATTGTGGTGCACTGATATATATATATATATATATATATATATATATATATATATATATATATATATATATATATATATATATATATATATATATATATATATATATATATATATATATATATATATATATATATATATATATATATATATATATATATATATATATACACAATTTGAAGTCATAGTTTTATCAGAAGTGCATTTCCTGAATTTAAAAAAACTGTGTGTTTGATTGAGAAAAAGGAAATCATAGTTTTAGAAAAGTGGACGGTAGAGGAATAGAAACGTTATTTAGATATTTTAAACTCGGAGATGAATACTTAAAGAAAGAACAGCATAAACTTTAAACTAGGTTATCAGTGGTAAAGAGTAAACAAACCCTATCCTGTAAGTGGTAGAGGGTTTATGAGGGATATATGAGGGTATGGAATTAAAAGTGAGTGATAAAGTTCTAAAAAATTTGTTTGAAATGTTACGAGGTGGTGTCTTGAGTTCAGATTTAATACAAAGGAAAGAGTAAAAAAAAAAAAAACATTAAGAAATGGAGCAGCAGGATTCATTTATGGAATTCTGCTTAAAGTTGAAAAAAAGGGAAAACGAAGGGGGTCTCATATCTTTTCTTTGTTTTTGTTTTTTATTTTTTTATATTTATAATGTACTAATTTTCTTCCCTTGACCACTGTACCTTATTATTTATTATTATTTATTGCAGGTTTACAAAGAGAATTCTAGAATGTTTATTTAATACTGTCACTGACAAAGTATTAACTATATTTGGATTTGCTTTTAAGAAGAACACTGGTGACACACGAGAAAGTCCAGCTATTTACGTTTGCTCACACTTACTAGAAGAAGGAGCTCATTTGCAAATATACGATCCAAAGGTATGGTTTGTATATTTTGTATGGTTTATTCAGTTTGTATGGTTCGTACGGTTTATAAGAAAATAATGTATAATAATAGGTATGGTTTGTATATTTTGTATGGTTTATTCAGTTTGTATGGTTCGTACGGCTGTTAGTTCGGTAGGGCAGTTATCATTCACTTTCTAGATAGGGTATATTAATAATGGATTGGCATAGTTTACCAATTTGAATAGTTTTATTGAAGCATTTCAAATTGGCTTATGTGTTAATTTGATTGTCCTTTGATCATTTAGAAAAAGTAATGACTTTTTCATTTTTATTTTAAATGCAATGATTTAGTCTTGACTTTAATGATAAAAGAAATGAAAAGAGAATGTATCCACATATAACATAATAAAAAATTTAAAAAAACTTTATTTATAAACAGGCAAAATGTTAGTAATGGATTCAACCTAGGCCCTAGGTTTTAGGTAATGGATTCAGCCTAGGCCCTAGGTTTTAAAGAGAAGTTTTTGTGTTTTCTTTTTAGAAATATGTAAACTAGGTATGTTAAATATTTATGTACTCTTTTTCTGTTATAGGTTGTGCCAGACCAAATTATTAGAGATCTTACCAACGTAAATGTTTCAAATGATCCAGATAGAATTCGGAATTTGATCAGTATACATTCAGATCCATATGAAGCCGTTAAAGGATCACATGCCATTGTTGTACTTACAGAATGGGACGAATTTTTAGTGAGTTTATCATTTAATAAATTTTTGATTTGTTAGCTGTAAGCTCAGTATAATTCTTTATACTTTTGTTAAGCTTTCAAGTACATTAGTGTTTTGAGGTCTCCACTATAGTTCTTTATATAGTTGTTAGGGCTTCAAGTACATGTGGTTAAGATCTAAACGAAAATTGTCGAACTATTTTATTATATATAATTTGCTGAAAAATACTCAAAGAACTAACATTAAATATGACTCAAAAGTTTTTATGATAGCAATCATAGTAATTTTAGCATTTAAATATTATAATGGATGCTCTTATACGCTATTACACCTTCCATCAAACAGATGTACGAGTATAAAGATATGTACGCTTCTATGAAGAAACCTGCTTTCATCTTTGACGGACGAAAGTTCTTGGACCACGACAGTCTCATCAAGATTGGTTTTCAGACCGAAACGATTGGAAAGAGATATGCTCGCAACGCGTTAGTTAGAGGAGCCGGTGGGGACAGCAGCATTTAAAAGCCTTGTCTTTTGGTTTATGCTTGTCCTTTTTCCTTAGACTCCTCATAAAATGTTTTTTTATTTAGTTATTTTTTTTTTTTACTTTTGTTATCTAATTCCTATATTGCATGGTTCTAAAAACATTTACTAATACTAAAAATTTTTACAAAATTAATTTTAAATACTTTCATTTTGGGGTAGTGACTTATTTTAATGAAAAACGAAGTGTCCCAAAAGTAATTTTATTGTTAATATGAAATAGAATTCACTATTGTAATTTGAATTTTTTTTTTTTAATATTTACTAACGGTTATTATCGGATAAAGATGTGTTAGTACAAATAGATTGTGTTATATTAGAACGTGTTATTTAGAACACATGCATACGCTTTCTTTAATATTTAGAATTGTGTTATTTACACCTGTCCAAATGTTATTTTTCTGTTGTATGTTGGTGTAATTAATTTATAAATTGGTTCAATTCACTTTTAACTAAGCTGTTAACAGCGTAATTTATGTCGCTATTTGTTGGTGATGGTTTAGGGAAGGGATTGTGACTGGTTAAGGTTGCTATGAATTAACTAATATTGTAAAAATTATATAAATTTATATAATTTTTAAATTTCCCTCTAAATTAGCTTACATATTTACAAGTTTGTAGCTCTATGTGTATGTGTATATGTATGTTTGTGTGTTTTAAAAATTTCACTAGCGTGCCTTACAATTTTACAATTAGTTTTAAGCTTAATACCTTTTTTTATGGAAAGTTTGATGGTTACACTATAAGGGCGAAGCTTGAATATATATATGTTTAGAAATGTTTTAAAAAAGGTCATTAGTGTACCTTATAAGTTTAGAAGTTTACTTTGTTTATAATGTTTTTTTAGAGTTCCTTGCAAGTTTTACAATTTTATAATTAGTGTTGTTTCAATCTATTAAAGTTTGGTTGTTTGGTTGTTGGGGAAGCGCAAGTATTAGAAAAATCATCAGTATTAAATGCATTGCATTACGACAATAATTTACTTATATTTTTGTACTTTTATATATAAAAGATTAAATGGTTGACAGTTAATTATAATAATAGTAATAATAAATATTACCATTTTTGGCATTTTAAAGTGATAATAATAAAAGTTACTATTTTTGGTATTTTTAAATAATGGGTTGTGGATTATTTTTATGTGGAAGTTTTTAAATTCACCGAATTACAGTTGAAACTTGTTCAAATAAACGAATAAAAAAAAAACACTTTCTTATCTAATGCTATTTGAATAACTTTCGAAGTGTATCTCAAATACACCTTATAACTTTGAAATAAAAAAAATATTAGGAAGGATAATTTATTTCTTTTCGAAGTTATAAAGGTGTATTTAGGATACACTTGAAAAGTTATTTAAATAGCATTAGATAAGGAAGTGATATTTTTTATTTCAAGTTATAAGGTGTTTTTGGGATACTTGAAAAGTTATTCAAATAGCATTAGATAAGAGAGTGATTTTTTTAATTCCAAAGTTATAAGGGTGTATTTTGGATACACTTGGAAAGTTATTCAAATAACATTAGATAATTTAGTGATTTTTTATTTCAAAGTTATAAAGGTGTATTTGAGATACACTTGGAAAGTTATTCAAATAGCATTAGATGAGGAAGTGATTTTTTTTTTTTAAAGTTGAAAAAGGTGTATTTGGAATACACTTGAAAGGTTATTCAAAAAGCATTAGATAAGGAAGTGATTTTTTTTTTATTTCAAAGTTATAAAGGTGTATTTGGGATACACTTGAAAGGTTATTCAAATAGCATTAGATAATTTAGTGATTTTTTATTTCAAAGTTATAAGGGTGTATTTTGGATACACTTGAAAAGTTATTCAAATAGCGGTAGATAAGGAAGAGTAAGTTATTATTTTTATTTCAAGGTTATAAAGATGTAATTAAATTACAATTGAAAAAGTTTTCAAATAAAATTTGATAACTTACGAGTAGTTTTTTGAATTCAAAGTTATAAGATTTTTTTTTTTTTTTTTTTTTTTTTTTTTTTTTTTTTTTTTACAGAACCCACCACTTTGGGCAGAGCCCTTTTCAAGGAGCCCTTTTGAAAGGCCATTTTAAAAAATTAAAAAAAAAAAAAATTATTTTTTTTTTTTTTTTGTTTTTACAGATTTTTTTTTATTTCAAAGTTATAAAAAATAGTTAATTTACAATTGAAGAATTAATCAAATAAAATTAGGTAAGGTAGTGTGAGTTTATAAGTAAAATTATGAGAATGTATTTCGATTGTAATTTAAAAGTTTTTCAAATAAAAAAGGAAAATTAATTTTTTTGATTTCAAAGTTAGATTGAAGATATTCAAGATATTCAAATATAATTAGATATCTGATTTTTATATTTTATTTCTAATTTGTAGGGATATAAGTTATTAGATTAAAATTAGAGAAGGGAGAGTAATTTTTTTAATTCCAAAGTTATAAAGATTTAATTAATTGAAAAGCTATTCAAATTTAATTAGTAGTGGATAATGATTTTTATTTCCAAGTTATAAGGGCGTAATTGGATTACAGTTAAATAGTTATTCAAATAGAATTAGATAAGTAAGAGTAATTTTTTGATATCGAAATTATAAAAATTTTATTGGATTACTGTTAAAAAGTTATTCAAATATAATTAGATATGGAAGAGTTATTTTTAATTTTTTTATTTCGGAGTTATAAAGATGCAATTGGATTAGAGTTTAAAAGTTATTCAAATAGAATTGGATTAGGAAAAGTAGTTTTTTGATTTTGAAGTTACAAATATTAATTTAATTCAATTTGAAAAAAAAAAAATTCAAATTGAATTAGATATGAAAGTGATTTTTTTTTATTTCAAAGTTAGAGATACAATAGAATTAAAGTTAAATTAGATAAGGAAAAACGATTTTTCATTTCAAAGTTAAAAAATATATATTTAGATTACAGTTAAAGATTATTCAGATAGAATTTGATAACAAAGTTATCAAAACCGTGTATTTCTTTTAACTTTTAAAATAGTTTATTTTAATATTTCAGTATTAATATCTTTTTTTACCTCATGACTGGATAGTTCTAAATATTTCTTGTACCATATAGATTGTTTTTAATCTATGGATGACAGGTTGAATGAAATATCAAAAGTATATCTGAAAACGTATCTAGATTACAAATTATACACAATATTCCTAGCGTTGTTTAGCTAGTGATTTTCAATGATTAAGGTTAATTTAACATATTAAACAGTTTAATTTTAATTTTTTTAATTATCTTCGGCTTTTTAACCCTTTTTATTATATTAATTTCTTTACTTTTTAAATGCTTGTTATGATGTATTTGATTACATTTCGAAGTAAATGTTAAGTATGAATTGTATTTTCTAAATTTGTTTATGCTTAATTAGTTTTTTTTTAATTTTTTTTATTTTATTTTTTAAATTATTAATTGTTGCATGAATTTTGGTAGTAAGTATGTCCTTTAATTCTTGAGTTTGGCCTCCATTATTCGTCTTCAATTTTTTTCTACGTTAGGTAACAAAATTTTGTCCTTTTTTTAAAAAAAAATCGATTGATCTGTCCTTTTTTTTTTATTTTATTTTTTTTATTTTGATTTTGTTGTAATGTTTTTAATTCGTGATTTTAATTTAAATTTGATTTTTTGATTGTGAATTATTATTGGCATATTTGTGTTTGAGTATTTAGCAATTTTGATATGTAATTTTACTTATATATATATATATATATATATATATATATATATATATATATATATATATATATATATATATATATATATATATATATATATATATATATATATATATATATATATATATATATATATATATATATATATATATATATATATATATATATATATATATATATATATATATATATATATATATATATATATATATATATATATATATATATATATATATATATATATATATATATATATATATATATATATATATATATATATATATATATATATATATATATATATATATATATATATATATATATTATATAATTATCTTATAATTGGTTGTTAAAATAATTTTATAGGTATAAAAATTTTTTTTTTTTTATTTAAATTTTAAATTAAAATTTATTGATTTAAAAAAATTTGTTTTTACAATTTTTGTTTTGTTTTAAATTTTATACATGGGCATTTACCCATTACAGGGTATGGAATTTTAATATTTATTTAATTAATATTTATTTATTTTATTTATTTATAGCAATAATTAGATTTAAGTTTTAAAGTTTTTTTTATATACTATTTAAAAATATAAAATAATATTTATTATTTAAAAATAGGACAATTTTTTTTTTTTTTTTTTTTTTTTTTTTTTTTTTTAAATGTTTTTTTTTTTTTTTTTTTTTTTTTTTTTTTTTTTTTTTTTTTTTTTTTTTTTTTTTTTTTTTTTAATTTTTCTTAATTTTTTAAAAGTAAATTAATATATATATGGGAATATTTTATTTTTTATTATTACTAATGTTTTTGTAAAATTTTTTTTTTTTTTTTTGACATCTTTTAGTACAAGGGATATGGATCAAAATTACTATTTAACTTTTTTACAGGATTCTTTTAAAAAGAGTGCTAAATTTGGGTGTTTTATTTACATTTGCTGCATTGTAATGGCGTCGTATGTTGCTTTTATTATTATTATTATTATTATTATTTATTACGGTATTAAGAACTTACCGGTACCATAATAGTAACTTGGTTGAATTCTTGTGTTCATTATTAATATTTGGCTTTATGGAGATGTACTGACTGACATCATGTTGTTGATGTAACATTTCTCTGCGTTGAAACACCTCCACGCTTCTTTATATTATTAGTTTGGGTTTTGAAACAGGATCCTCTCTTACGTTTTAACAGACATTTTCTAGGACTTCGCATTCATTGAAATGATTTTTCTACGGTTTTTGACTTTGAGAAGACTAAATGCTCCACATAATGGTCAGGGTTTTGCAGAGTTTTCACTTGTTTGGTGTTAGGGAATAATTTCCTTTACTTTTATATTCCTTGAAGTCATTAAGATCATTTCAGGGCCCCTGTGGCACTATGTCTTGGCATTTTGTCGCAAGGTAGTGTGTTGGGAATTTTGCTTTTTGTTATCTGCTGTAGCTGCTTTGTTCAGAATATCTTGGATTCAGTTCTTATACCTAATTGATATTTAACTGTGGCTCTCTGGTGCACCTTCTTGTATTATAAACTGGCTCCTGTTGAACCGTTGAGCAATTCGTGCGACTTCAGGCTTTCTACAATGATATCAAAACCTTTACAATTCATCAGCCGTTTAATCATAGGTGAAATTTTTAAATATGCTATGGAATAACGGCCTCGCATGCCTCTCTAACATTATAATCTCAAAACCGGTTACTACCGATTTGAAATACCTCACATCTTCATCTTAGGGTGTAGACGAACAAAAAAACTTTTTCATAGCATAAATAGGCCTATGCATGTGTTATTAAAGGTCAAACATACCAATTAACTCAACACTTCCTTAACCCCAATCAAAATGACTGTCAACTAATAACTATTGCAACTTTTGATTCATTGCCAATGGTGACTCTGCAGTTGTAGACAAGTCATGTTCCTCTCATTGTGGAGAGGGCAACTTTTGTAACATGTATTGTCCGTTGTCAGATCCTGCCTGTCATTTCGCTTTTAACCCCTCTGATTCATCCTATTTGCCTTTCGTTAACTTTCACTTTTGTCTACTGGTTTCTCAACCTTTATTTTGGAAAATAGCTATGATAGTTTCAACAGTATATGGGTATATCTTCTTTCTGTCCCCCCTGTGGTTTGTATGGAACTATCAGCATAAATAAAATTAGAATACCCAACTCTATTGAATGTTTTCTTTCCATCACGCCAAAATTTTCATGGGGATTCAGCTCTGGTTTACATCAGAGAGGGAGCTCCAGCTGTTGTCTTTCCTGATTTTCCTAACGTTACTGTATCCCACCCCCCTCCATCCAAACTCGTCCATATTAACGACAGAGTTGGTGACACTGTTTCTGACGGTGAACAAAATTCTTGATATTGAAACGGAGAAATATATCATATTCTCGGACTCCAAAAATGTCCTTCTATTCCTTCTTGCTCTAGAAGTCCATTCAACATAATCGGTTGTAGCGTTGACATCTTCCATCAAAAGTTTGATATATTTGCTATATACAAATAAAAATTAAGCTTACATTCTGTTGGTTCCTCTCCCATTGGGTATCCCAAAGAATAAACGGGTCAATAAAACTGCCAACCTTGTTGCGACTCGAGGTAACGTGTAGGCAGTACTTACATTCGACAGGAGCGTATCTTTGCTGCTGAATTTTATACTTATCTTCCACGGAAATTTCTCACATGCTGCCAGACACGGGCGGAGGATTTCCGTGGTGCCAAGCTACTATACGACAAACCACCCCTAGAACTCTGGCCGACTTATTATCCTTGCTTCATACCCATAGCTAGAGGTAATACTCCATTATGCTAAAAAAATGAAAATAAAAATCTGTTTTTATCAGGAGAGCTGCGGAGTGTGGAGCTGTAAAATTTTGGGTGAAGTAGGGGCTGGAGGAAAGAAATTTTGAGCTGGAGTCAGTGCCAGAATCATTTAAATTTTACCATAAAATATTTTCATATTTGTAATTGCATGTGAAAATATAGATAGGAGTAAGAACAATCATTCTTTTTCATTATATGTCAAACATTTAATAATTTCATTACTATGTATGTAGCAGAAGTTCTTAGTTCGAGGGAACAGGGGCCAAGTAATTTTAAAATCTTACAGCCGCAGTCTGCAACAAAAATTACTGTTCTGCAGTCCTACTTGTCACACGTAGGGTCAACACAGTTTTTAAGATGTAAGATTTTCCCGCGTAATTCGCAATAGATTTTAAAGAACGATTACCAAACATTGTCTGAATCCTCTCAGTTAAGGATCGGCTACCATACATTATGTCCGAACCACCCACTTTAAGATCTGCTATCATACATTATGTCTGAATTACCTCGCTTCAAGATCGACTACCATACATTGTCTGAATCCCCTCACTTCAAGATCGGCTACCATAAATTATGTCTGACCCCTTCTTACCCGTTTGTCTAGGAGCTGTTCCTTCCTTCAGTTTTCTGTTCAGGACAATCGCTTTCTGGTATACAGTAGTTCCTCCCGTATACTTACTAAAAGAGAAAGTTATATATATATATATATATATATATATATATATATATATATATATATATATATATATATATATATATATATATATATATATATATATATATATATATATATATATATATATATATATATATATATATATATATATATATATATATATATATATATATATATATATATATATATATATATATATATATATATATATATATATATATATATATAAAAACTGCAAACAAGGAGGTGTAATAACTGTAGTATCTTAAATTTTAAAGAAATTGCAGTTGTCAAGTAGTATTAAATCCGTCAAATTTGCTAAAATGAAAGTATT
>SEYY01000679.1:102102-117102 GCA_009176605.1 Armadillidium nasatum
TTTTGTTCAACTAGTTTCATTCTATTGTGCAGGTATTGCTTCCTATGGGTGGGCGCCATTTCATACAGCCCATGTTGTCAAGTCCAATTTTGATGAACATTAAACGTAGGGTTTCACGTCTTCCCGGACGCCAGACCTTAATATCATAGAGCTCCTGTCGTCAGTATTGGACAACTGGGTTCGGGATCTTTATCTACCACCAGCATCCCTTTCAGGAAATTGGTCTAGTTTTGCGTGAGGAATGGTATAACATACCTTTAAGCGCCATCTTGGACTTATATTTATTCCCAATACCAAAAAGAATTAAGGTGGTTATTCAACATATTAAATGTGATACATACATACATTAAATAAGCGCTTCCATATTTTTGCCAACCCTTTATATATATATATATATATATATATATATATATATATATATATATATATATATATATATATATATATATATATATATATATATATATATATATATATATATATATATATATATATATATATATATATATATATATATATATATATATATATATATATATATATATATATATATATATATATATATATATATATATATATATATATATATATATATATATATATATATATATATATATATATATATATATATATATATATATGCTTGAGAAATAAAATAAAAATATGTGGTCATTTGGTTGGTTGTTCATATTTTATATTCATATAATAAGTTTTTAAAGGATATTTAATATATATTTTTATAGATCGGATAACAGAGTAAACTCTAAATTTATTTCTAGGAGATATATATATATATATATATATATATATATATATATATATATATATATATATATATATATATATATATATATATATATATATATATATATATATATATATATATATATATATATATATATATATATTATATATATAATATATTAATCGTTTTGTATATTGTTATATATATTATATATATATATATATATATATATATATATATATATATATATATATATATATATATATATATATATAATATATATATATATATATATATATATATATATATATATATATATATATATATATATATATATATATATATATATATATATATATATATATATATATATATATTATATAATATTTATATATATAACTTAAAAAATTTTAATATTTTTTTTTTATTTGTTTTTTTTTAAATGACTTTTTTTTGCTTCCCAGTCATAAACAGTTTTTTTTTTTTTTTAATTTCATTTATTTTTTTATTTTATTTCATACGTGAGAAGGTCCACATCCCTTAGTACTGTATATCAGGTTAAATCAAGTATTGATTCATGTATGAAAATCATACATTCTACCTTTTTCTATACTGCCTGTGTGTATTGTATTTTTTTATACCTTTTTAGTTACCAAAGCTTTCTCAGATTAGGTATATTTTACTTCATTGCTGTATATATTTTTTTAGAAAGGTTATTTCAATTACTTTTCAGTGTTTTTTCGCAGTTTTTTTTTTATTCAAGGGTACAATAATGTAACATATCAGTACCACCTGTTTTTTTTTCTTTCCTGTCAACCAATTCCAATATTTTGAATGATAATAAATACCAACCAATTTTTTTTCTTCTTAAATAGTCTGCATTAGTTAATTTAGTCCGACAGAAACCACACATAGAATTACTCCATTTATTTGATTGTTAATTTAAAGTGTACAATAAATACAAAAATACCATAATATAATAATAATAATAATAATAATAATAATAATAATAATAATAATAATAATAATAATAATAATAATAATAATAATAATAATAATAATAAAAATAATGTGAAGCTTGCTTGTATGACAACTGTGAACTTTTTTACATTTTTAATAAAAATTATTAAATATTTTCAAAATAATTTACTATAAGTAGCATTTTTAACTTAATTTTATATAAAAGATGAAACTATAAATTTTTTCCCCCAATTTATCGTGTTGTCCTTGTCGAGAAAGTCTGAAATAAAATTTTTTACAAAAAAACCATGAAGGTTGATGACAAGAAAAATGTTAAGATTCCTCTCAACAAGCAAATTTTGGAGAAGAAACGTCTTAGGAAGCAACTTTACTCGAAGAAGATGAATATATTCAAGAAATATCAAAGAACTTAGGATGACTAAGTGAAACGACTCAAAGACCTCAATAATATCGAAAATTAGTACGCCAAGATGGGCGACCAGATTATAAAATTGGAATAAAAAGAAAAAATGATGGGTATGGCCAGGCCTAGTATAGCTCCTCAACGTCGTAAGAGCAGTACTAGTTCGAACACTGGTGGAACTAAGAAAAATGATAATGATCCTATGGGCTTGGTGGTTGTAAGAAAAGAATAACCAAAACGGAGACCAAGTATCTCTAGAACGTCTGCAACTATTACTGAAGAAAAATCACCTAAAAGAACCAACAGTAACTAAGATAAATCGCCTAAAGCAGCAAGGTGTTGAAACTTATCCCTCATTAACGAAAGAGCTTTGGTTATCATTGGTATTATACCAGTAAATGTTTTACTATTAATAGATTTTCTACAATCTTTGTGAAAATAATTAATATTAAAATTATTTATATTTCATATACTATTTCTTTTCCCTATTTTGTTTTTAATAGTTTTTTTTTTTATTATTCCTGTGTTTTTTTTCAGCTTTAAACATTGTTTAAAATGTCTAATGATTAAAATGTACAATTACCATAAATATACGAGTAAACTTAGGTCTAATTACAATGTTAATTTTAAATGCAAGATTGCAAACTTTATTTTGTAATTTTTTATGACTTCCCTTAACGGAAGTATGAGATTATTTTCTTGTGACATCTTGGTCTTGGAGTAGTAGTAGTAGTAGTAATAGTAGCAATGTATTTAGTTTTTATCTTGGTACAGAATGTCTGAGTTTTGTTCTGGACTCTATCCTCCAGGTTCTGATTAAAGTACCAGCAGACAATCGACAAATCTTAAGCAAACTATAGAAGTATCCAGAACTAATAAAACTGGAGTAGTCAGTCAACTTTGCCTTCTCACTGACCATTTAGTACTCGGTAACGCTTGCAATGTGTTTAAATATGGAATGGGATATTGCAAAACTTAACAACCTTAGAAACTAATAATACATTGCATCTTTTTTTACTTTTTGTAAGAGTACGCGATTTATTGCAACGCTTTCAAAACTTTTTACAAAAATTTTATCGTACGGATTTGAACTTGGGAGAGAGCGAATTGTTATTTAAAAAAAAATAAAAATAAAAATAAAAAAAACACTAACATAAAAACTTCCATCCATTTAAATCTTTAAATGTGAACGTAGGCTCTTATTAATCCTAAAGGTGTCTGCATATGATTTGTTCAGTAAGGTCTATTTCTCAGAGTTGGCCTTTCAAATGAGCATTAGAAAATTAAATGGATAAATTATTTGCAGGTTGGGACAACATAAAGATATTAAAGATTATACTCGGAGATATGCAGTAAGCAAGATGTATTCTTCCATGGAGAAAAGAGAGAGAGAGAATCATAAACATTGGAGATATCGACCTTGAGGTTTATATTATATAAATGACCAAACCTTTTATATCTTCTTATTCTTATTGGCATTAGATATACGCGATATATATGAAATTTAGATATTTCGATAATCAACATTTTAAAGAAAATATTTAAAATTATATATATATATATATATATATATATATATATATATATATATATATATATATATAATATATATATATATATATATATATATATATATATATATATATATATATATATATATATATATAATATATATATATATATATATATATATATATATATATAAGGAAGAAAGGTGGAATTTATGTTTGGAGAGGGCTGGTTTGAAAATGAATAAAGAAAAGACTATTTGTGAGAGTAAATAGAGAGAGAAATAGAGAAAATTTAGATATCCAAGTTGAAGGAAGAAATATAAAAGAGGTTGAAAATTTTGAGTATTTGGGGAGCGTGTTCGGAGGTGCGGGAAGAGTGGAGGAAGATATCACAGAGAGAATAGGCAAATATGGAAGAAGCGTGAATTGTTTCTATCCATTGTTAAAGAATCAAAATGTGCCTTTGCAAGCAAAAAGAGTAATTTTTGAAAGTATATTGACGCCCATATTGACATATGGCGCGGAATGTTGGACAACAACCACTGTGACAAGAAGTAGAATACAGGCAGCAGAGATGAGGCCCTTGAGGACGATGATAGGAAAGAGTAGAAGAGACAGAATAAGAAATGAACACATAAGAGAGAGAATAGGGGTGAGTAGCATTAGAAATAAAATAGAAAAGGCCCAACTGAGATGGTTGGAGCATCTAGAGAGGATGGAGGAGGGGAGAGTGGCGAGGAGATGTTGTGAGTGGAGACCTAAGAAGAGGTGGAGGAGGTATTGGAGAGGCATCGCTTCCCGAACATAACGCAACTGAGAAGAGGGCCAATTCGCTGATAGAGATGAATGGAGGAGGAGGCTGCAGTATATATATATTTTTTTATATTTTTTATTTTTACTTTTATTTATTTTCTATTAAAGTTATTATTTATTTATTATTTGTTTAAAAATAAACCCAAGTGAAACACCCTGTGAGCGGTATTTTTTAACAAGCAGCTTCGGTTTGGTGGGTGGGAAACCCTGGGTAACGGCTGGGTGAACGGTTCCCTGTGCGGGGTGCTGGGCTATAGGATATGGTGTGGTAATATATATGTCCCTGTGTTGATGCGAATCCTCAATGGATGGTGATGGCTCCTTGTGTTGAAATGAATCCTGAGGAAGGGCGTGTGGGGAGTTGGGAGGTGATCCCCCTGTGAGATATATATATATATATATATATATATATATATATATATATATATATATATATATATATATATATATATATATATATATATATATATATATATATATATATATATATATAGATGGGTCGCATGTCATTTTTATTCAAATGCGGATGCGGATGTGAATTTTCGAAAGTGAGGATGCGGATGCTTGATTTTCGAAAATACGGATGCCATCAGTAATATATATATATATATATATATATATATATATATATATATATATATATATATATATATATATATATATATATATATATTGAACATTGTATTTAACTTTCTTATTTGTTGACAAAATTTACTTTAAAAAAATGATAGAATTTGGGAAGTTATCCAAGCCTTACAACTCTTTTACATAAAATTAACCATTTAAGTACACGTAACTTACCGATTAATGATATTTTAAAAATAAATTATCATTTGTGGTCCGTGGTTTAACGGTAGAGCGATTGATTCTCTTGCTTTTGGACACCAGGTTCGATCCCACATGGGTATAATAGGTAGAAATAACCAAGAAAAGTTCACCCCCCTAAATTAAGACAATGTCCGTGAGATTCGAACTTAACGTTTACTCGGAAATAAAAAAAAATAAATAATAATATAAAAAAATAAAATAAATATTGATATTATATATTATCAAATAAGCATTTTTTTTAAAGATATTTTGAAGTTTCTTTCGAAAGTTTGATGAAGTTGATAAATATTTCTATTCTTCAATAATAGTAATACATTTGAATTTAGATTACAATTTAATAAATACAACATATAAATAAAGGTAAATAAAACATTTTGTGCTAAAGTGTAAATTTATTTTATTTAGAAGTAGTTATTTTGCTTAAAAATTAAATAATTTGATTTCTTTTTAATTTCAATTCGTGTAATTCAAGTATGGAATTAAGACGTTCTAAAAAAGAAGAACAAATTTCATCGACTTTTTCAATAGAAATAAGCCCATTAGTTCCGTGAAGTTCACAATTTAACTCTTCTTCTTCTCCATTACCACGAACAAAGTTTTTGTTCAAACACAATAAGCATATTTTCTGTTTAATAGAATCTTCATAAAAAGAACGCAAGTGTTCGGTAAATTCTATATATTTTTCCTCTTTGGACGAACATAAAGCATATATATTTCTGCCTAAGAAATCTGTGACATTTCCTAAATTCAAAGACATCCTAGCAATTTCAGAGAACTTTTCCAATAATAGGTCTCTCTTAATATCTTTTATTCTCTCGTACGAATAACCACGAAATAGTAAAAGTTGTTCAAACCAATTATATGAATAATTATAATTGATGAGGGGTGAATAAACTATATTTTGTTTCCATTCTTCAATTTCTGCATCAGTTCTCTGGAACCATTTTAAAAGCTTTATTTAGAAAAGAAAATGAGATTTCTTCCTTCAATTCTGAGAAAAAAATTGCAATTTGTTCAGAATGAGTCAACTGCTGAAAAATTTCACTCTTAAAATCGTCAATTTCATCACTTCCAACAACCCATTTAAAAAACTCTTCAAATAATTCTATGCTTTGCTCTCTTCATTAACCAACTAAAATTGTCAAGTAGATAATCTTTTTTAAACGTCTGTAAAATTTCTTTTCCTAAATTCAAACTATTTAAGAACAAATCAGCCAATCTAAAATTTTTGTCAAACAATATCACAAAAATAAAGATATCACTTGCTTGATTCAGAAGAATGTTCTTTCTGTCAATAAAATTTGAATTTTTTAAAATTAAATTAAAAGTGGTCAAATCATCAGCTGTAAAATTCGGTATCGTAAACATCTTGTATAATAAGGAACTATCAAGATCAGATTCTACCGTTAAAGACCGTATAACCTGATTGTTCTTTCAAGTTAGCTGGAGTCTTCATCCAAAAATCTCTTAACAACTGATGATAATCATAAGAATGACGTGTATATTCGTCCCTAGAAAGTGAAATAATTTGAATCACTATTCTTTTATATTCCTTTGCATCAAAATTCTCAAAGATTATATGTGCAAAATCCATAAATTTATGTTGAAATGGATAAACTAAAAACCAAGTAACAAAACAAATAGAGCCAGGAAAATGAAGGAAAAATTCTTCCAATTCTCTTTTGTTCATCAAACTTCAAAAAATACAAAATAATCTTGCGATCAGCTGAAAAGTCTATAAACAAGATCCAACGAATATCTAAATCCCACTCAAGATACTCCACAGCCTCCTTACATACTGGCAGAAATGTTTATAAACAATCTTTCTTACTACTTTTACCTCTCTTTTGGTGTTTCTGGATCCCCCTTTTGGACCGTAGCTATACTTTACTGCTGCTACATTTCTTTCTCTTAAACCATACAAGAAAACTCTTTTCTTAAAATAACGTGTTATTCTTTTTCGATTCACCACTGATTTCGAGTTTATCTTTTCAAGATAATCAGACCACATTACCATCGGAGATTCGGGATCATGCTCTTTGAGCCAATCTTTATAATTCGGTTCCTTTTGTAGCATTTCCCACAAATCTGGGATAATATCTTCCATGAAATATTGGCAAGCAATATTATATTTTAGAAAAATACTAAAATTTTGTTCATTCAGCAGTTTTCTCGCTGCTCTTTCTTCATCAATTAATCCATCTGACGTAAATAAAGAACTTTGAATAAAGTTTTCACTAAATTTAAATGACAAATCAAAATATTTTGATACATACTTTGCCCATTTCCACATCTCGATTATAATAAAAAAAATTAATCGTCTAGGGATGTTCCACTTCACCGCTGGGTTAATGTCTTTCAAGAATTCAGACAATACTCTCTGAACAGCATCATTACGTTCCTTGAAATTTTTAAAATTTATCGGTAAAGAAAATATTTCCTTCTTGATGTGAGGATGGTTACATATTTCAACCAAACCTGGAACTTTACAAAGATTGTTCAATGATGAAACCATTCTCGTAAGCTGTATCTGAAATATATATATATATATATATATATATATATATATATATATATATATATATATATATATATATATATATATATATATATATATATATATATATATATATATATATATATATATATATATATACATTCTACCTTTGCTCCCCTCCTAAATGAAGCCCTGCGTACGCCCAAGATACCCATATAAAAAGCAAGCAACTGAGGTGCATGGAATGAGCAAATTCTGAAGGCACCTCAAATCACCTAATATTTTTAAGGCTTGTTAAAAAAAGGAAAATGATGTGACCTTTCCAAGGTCACGAGAAAAAGAAGTACCAAAAATATTAAAAACAGACAAAAGGATTTAATTTTCGAAGATGTTATAGTTGTGTTGAAAATGATGTTGAGTAGTGAATGAAATGAGTTTCTGAAAAACTGAAAACAACTTTATTTCTATGCCTCAATTAGAAATTCGGGAAAGATATGATGTCCCTTTCTCGAAGAACACCCTCCTATAGCATCAATTATCATTTTTTTTTTATCAATGTAAACACTAGAGTCTAGAGCTTATCAAGAAATTAAATGCTTGATAATTATGAATTTGTTAGCGAATTTTAGAAGCCATTTTTTAGATCAAAGATAAATTAAAAAGTAGAAACTGTACATATTAAATTCATTTTCAGTGATATCTGGCAACTACATTTTATGAAGTGTTCTCAAATAAAGTTTGATTTACAATTACAATTGATTTAAAGACAATAATATATCTGAAGATTGATTATTATTTTCATTGTTTTATTCAAGCTTTGAGAGTTTAATGTTTATCCCCAAGGCTTAAGTGAGTGGCTCTCTCACTTATTTTTTTTAATTACATTAAAACAAAATCTTATTTTAACAAGAGCCATAATTAATTATTCTCTACATGGAAGCTCAGGCAAGTACCCTAATTACACACACACACACACACACACACACACACACACACATACATATATATATATATATATATATATATATATATATATATATATATATATATATATATATATATATATATATATATATATATATATATATATATATATATATATATATTATATAGTAACCAGCATCTTTCCCCATATAAGGTTCCAGAGCCTACCAAAGATCAAGTTCCACCATGAGTTATATATAGGGTTTTCAAGTAGGAACATCGTTCTAAAAACCTAAACACTCTATAAAAGATTGCCTGACAATGGTTCCCATGCTGGTTCTGGATATTAAAGCCGTTGAAGGTATACAAGGCTATATATATATATATATATATATATATATATATATATATATATATATATATATATATATATATATATATATATATATATATATATATATATATATATATATATATATATATATATATATATATATATATATATAACGAACAGCAAATAATTTTGAAAATAAGGATATTGTTTAATATGAAAATTTTGTAAACAACAAAAAAAATTGAGCAGTAAATAACTGTATAAAATACTTTAGAACTTCTAGGAATTTAGAAACACAAATTTCTTCACATAAATTAACGAGCGTTTGTTACAATTTGTAGGCCTACCACTGAGGGCCTACTTGAATTATTTATTTAAATATTAAGAGTTTATTTGAATCCACGTGTAGTTATAAAATATAAAATTTAAAAATTTTTTTTTTTTTTTATTTTGTTTTCGGGAACTTTCACAAATTAATTTAATTAATAGTATTGAAAATAAAAAAAAAAAATCTGCAATATATATATATATATATATATATATATATATATATATATATATATATATATATATATATATATATATATATATATATATATATATATATATATATATATATATATATATATATATATATATATATATATATATATATATATATATATATATATATATATATATATATATATATATATATATATATATATATATATATATATATATATATATATATATATATATATATATATATATATATATATATATATATATATATATATATATATATATATATATATATATATATATATATATACTACAATCTAAAGACTGATCCCAAAACTTACCAAATATATGATCTCAATTAAACTATTTCAGCTTTCGAAAAATAAAAACCAAACATAGACTGAGAGAACTTTTCGAAGACTGAGTAGAAGCACCGTGGTACGAGTGACCAATGGAACGTGGGTATCTCCTCTACTTTATCTCCACTACGGTATCTCCACTATGATATCTCTACCTCGACACGTTGTACTGAGCTAGCCTATTTTCTTTTTTAATAGCCTTGTGATCAGGCTTATCACAAAGCCTAATAATGAGAAGCCTAGGAAGCTGAAATAAAATAAATAAAATTGTTTTTAGATGCGTTATTATTATTATTATTATTATTATTATTATTATTATTATTATTATTATTATTATTATTATTATTATTATTATTATTATTATTATTATTATTATTATTATTATTATTATTATTATTATTATTATTATTATATTAAAAAAATTAAAATTAAATTAATTATTCAATATATATATATATATATATATATATATATATATATATATATATATATATATATATATATATATATATATATATATATATATATATATATATATATATATATATATATATATATATATATATATATATATATATATATATATATATATATATATATATATATATATATATATATATATATATATATATATAGAAGAGAAAATACCTATTTTAATTTATAACCATTTTCTACATAATTTTCTCTATTTGCACAAAATCGAAATACACTATCTAAGTTTCGTATTTGTTATCATTCTAGAGCATATTTTAAGTTCTAGATTCTAGAGCACTAGAACGTATTGAAGAAATAGCGAGCTTTAACAGCCGTATTTTAGATCAAAGATTAAATTAAATTAATTTTTAGTGAATTTTAACTACAATATTTATTGTAGTTTTCTCATCTTCATTTTATTAAAGCTTGAATTACAATTACAATTGAATTTGAAGATTTTATAATATGTTTGAAGATCGATTATATATAATTATTTTCATTGTTTTATTCAAGCTTTGAGAGTATTATGTTTATCCCCATGACTGAATTGAGTGGTTCTCATATTTAATTACATTACATTAAAAAAACAAATTAAAAAAAACCAAAAAAAATCTTAACAAGAGCCATTTTAAATACCTCCCTTCATGCATGTTCAAGAACTCTCTCTCTCTCTCTCTCTCTCTCTCTCTCTCTCTCTCTCTCTCTCTCTCTCTCTCTCTCTCTCCTCTTATCTCTATATATATATATATATATATATATATATATATATATATATATATATATATATATATATATATATATATATATATATATATATATATATATATATATATATATATATATATATATATATATATATATATATATATATATATATATATATATATATATATATATATATATATATTATATATATATATTATATATATATATATATATATATATATATATATATATATATATATATATATATATATATATCGCAGATCGTACGGGATCTCGATCACGATTCCGCGAAATCCGGATATGTTAATCACGATCCCGATGTAAAAATTTTAATGACGAAAAATCCCAGTATTCTGATTCCGATCATTTTATGGTGAAAGGATTTTGTAATTTGGCAAAAAATATTTCACAGAATACACATAAACTTTCAATAACTGCAACCAACGCTCAACATTTTCGATTTTATTGTCAGGGTAGCATAATTGTCAGGCACTAGCACATGCGTGGCGCAGACAATCCTCTTTTCATTTTCTAGATCTGGCAACAGTTGAAGAGAAATGACGTCAGCATATCAGCGAAGGCTCAGTCAGAACGAAAAATCTGTGTCAGTTTATTAGTTTCTATAGTTGCAAATGTTTGTTGGTTCGGTTCTACACTTCTACTGTTTCGAAATTCCTAATTGATTATATTTATATTTATATTTTTTATTTTTGATCAGTAGGAGTGTATAATGTAAGCTTAGGATATACTTTTTGTATTTTATTCATATTTCAAAAAATAAATTATTGATTTGCCTTCTTCAAATTAGCCTTCTACTCTTCTATGTAATATATATATATATATATATATATATATATATATATATATATATATATATATATATATTATATATATATATATATATATATATATATATATATATATATATATATATATATATATATATATTTATATATTATTATTTTACCATTCACCTTTTCCACTCTCGTGGGGTGGTGCCCGTCACAGTTCGATCACACCCATACATCCAAACTCTATTTCCCTTCCCCCCTCACCACTGCCTTCCATCTCATTTTGACTCTCATACCTTTGTCCACATTCAAACCTCTCTCCATCCATCCACCTCCACCTCGGCCTTCACCTCACCTCCTCCATCTTTCCTCTACCTCGGATCTCATCACTCTACCCACCATCCTATTCTCTTCTATTCTACACATATGCCCAAACTATCTTAATACACCCTCTTCCGCTCTGCCCACTATTCCTCTCTTACATTCACACATTTTTCTTATTCTTTCGTTTCCGATTCTATCTACCTTCCTTAACCCACACATAGCCTTCAATCCTTTCATTTCAAAAACTTTTTATCTTTTCCTCATCTGACCATTCATCACAAATGTTTCACACTCATTCATTGCAGATGTTAGACACATACTCTCGAACATTCTTACCTTTATTTACTTTGATATTCTCCCCTTCTTTCATACTTTCCTCAGTTCCCCCATCACTTTCATTAACTCCATCACTATTATATATATATATATATATATATATATATATATATATATATATATATATATATATATATATATATATATATATATATATATATATATATATATATATATATATATATTTAGAGTGTATTTTTATTTTTTTTAATAAAAAAACTACTAAAATAAATTAAATAATTTATAAATTTTAATATTATATATATAATATATATATATATATATATATATATAATATATATATATATATATATATATATATATATATATATATATATATATATATATATATATAACGTGAAAGTTGTGTGAAGCTTTTTTTTGTGTATTAATACGTACCTTTTCCTTTTTTTTCTATTTAGTAGCTTTTCGAAAAACTTAACTATTAACATAATTAAAATATATATTATTGATAATAACTATTAATAAAATTAAAATATATATTATTGATAATAAATTTTCTTAAAAAATAACAGGAATTTTTTATTTTTTTTAATCAATCTTTTGTTATCACTCTATGTGACAATATCGTCTATATCAAGCGGGAACTGAAAGCCAAAACCATGAAGGTTGACAAGAAAAATGTTAAGATCCCTCCTCTGAGCAAGCAAATTAAAGGATAAGAAGCGTCAGAGGAGGCAAATCTATTCTAAGAAAAATGAGAATCTTCCAAAAATATCAAAAAACATAGGACGAGTAGCTAATAAGGTTGAAGTAAATTGATTATTTCGAAAATCAGTACGCCAAAGTAGGAGATTCGATTATCAAGTTAGAATAACGAGAAAAAGATTTGCAAAATAAGCTACTTGAAGGTTCTAAACAGAAAAAGCCTCTCATTCAGAGTCCTGTTAGAATTCCTGTTCGAAGTCCTATTCAAAGAGGTCCTATTGAAGTTCCAGTGGAAGCTCAACCCTATATGGAAGCTCCAACCCATATGGAGGCTCCAACCCATATGGAGGCTCCTGTCCATCGCCCTCGTGTTCAGCGGCGTTTTAAAACTAGAAAGGACAACAGTATGAGCACTAGTACCACCAGTACTAGTTCTAGTTCATCCTCCACCAGGTCACCCTTCGGATAAAGAAGTTTCTTCGGTTTAACAGTTGTAAAGAAGTAACCACCAATGAAGTCTGAATTACAAGACCCACCTTTAGCTATGACAGTAGAAAATTTCTCAAGGAGGTCATACCAAGACTACTAAACATTGTACCAAAAACGTTTCGGTTAGTCCCAAAATTGAACCATAGAAGTATCTCTCTAGCTCTACATTTTTTTGCCAAAAGTTTCCTATTAACTTTCCTAAAGAGAGAGGATGTTACATTTTTTAACCAATTATAATGTAATAAGGTTTTAATAAGACATCTCTCTATAAAGGAACATATAATTTTTATTCTTTTACTTTAAATTATTTTTTTTTTTTTTTTTTTTTTTTTTTTTTTTTTTTTTTTTTTTTTTTTTTTTTTTTTTTTTTTTTTTTTTTTTTTTTTTTTTATTCAAAATATAAACTGGAAATGAAAAAATTATGTTGAAGTATAACAATAAAAATGGATCGGAAAATCAAATTCAATAAATTTAAAAATAATTAAAGTACTGAAAATCCGGTTATAAAATGATTAAATTAGGCTGACTGCACCGAACATGCCTACGCCTTATAACGATATCACAAAAATTATCGATATTAACGTGTCGATATTTCACTACGTTGTTGCTAGATATTTGAAAAAAGTATATTTTATTTATTTATTATTTTTTATTTAGGTTAGGCATTTTTGCTGACCGTTAGCGTACATTTACCCTTTAAGTCAAGGTTAGGTTAAGTCGAACTAGTTTGTTAGATTAACAATTTATATACCTATATTAGTATCGATATATTTTCCGATGTTATCCTCAGACCAATTTTCTTATTACATATTGTTAGACGAAGTTGCAGACCAAGCTTTATGATGTTCGAAACCTGTTTTTTACTACCTTTAATTAAGGGCATTTTAATTTAGCGAATTTGATTTTCCGACCTAATTTTTATTGTTTTTCTTCAATATAAATTACATCTCCAGTTTATATTTTGAATAACAAGTAAATACTAGGGAAGAGACGAACCATGCATATTTACCAAATAATTAATATTAATTGTCTAGTAATATTAACGTTCAAAATTTTTCATGCACATTTTAATTATTATTATTATTATTATTATTATTATTATTATTATTATTATTATTATTATTATTATTATTATATTATTATATATATATATATATATATATATATATATATATATATATATATATATATATATATATATATATATATATATATATATATATATATATATATATATATATATATATATATATATATATATATTATATATATATATATATATATATATATAT
>SEYY01000679.1:122102-127102 GCA_009176605.1 Armadillidium nasatum
TAAAATGGTTCCTTTTCTATCTAAAATGGTTCCCTTTTCTATCTAAAAACGTTTCTCTTTTATCCAAAAAGGTTTCTATCTAAAATGGTTCCTTTTCAATTTAAAAAGGTTTCTTTTCTATCTAAAAAGGTTTCTTTTCTATCTAAAAAGTCTTTTCTATCTAAAGTCTTTTCTATCTAAAATGGTTTCTTTTCTATCTAAAAAGTCTTTTCTGTCTAAAGTCTTTTCTCTCTAAAATGGTTTCTTTTCTATCTAAAAATTTCTTTTCTATCTAAAAACAGTCATTTTTCCCATTTTCCTGCTCTCTGACCACAGACTTGCAAGTCATGCTCATTCTTCAATTTCCTACGATCCGGCTTCGGGTTGCTTCTGTTACTCTTGTTTTTCAAAAATATGCTTAACTGCGAATCTTTCTTCCAAATACTATCTGACTCATATCTGTATCCGGCTTCGAACCCCTATTATTAACTTTTTATTTAAATTTCGCATCTCACTGGCCTTTTTTAGGTCAGGCAAGGTTTTTTTTTTTATTTTTTTAAATATAGTTCGCATCTCACGGGCATTGCCCTATTCGAGGTTTGGTTAGGTTTTTCCCTATTCGAGGAGAACTATCTTCCTAGGATCCATATAAGGAATCGAACCACCATCTCTAAGCACGTGACTCAATTACTCAACCTATTGGCCACGGCAGCGTCTAAAGAATAAGAAAAAAAATTTTAAATGGTATGACAAAACAAATTCCTCCAGTCTATCTGTTAACATATCTGTCCTTCTATCAATTTATCTGTCTCTCTGTTCGTCTGTAGGTTAGTTTGTCTGCCTTTATCTACTTTTGTCTACTTTTCTTTCTCTTTCAGTTACATTCAAACTCTCATTCATCCAATTAATTTAAGGTTATTATTATTATTATTATTATTATTATTATTATTATTATTATTATTATTATTATTATTATTATTATTATTATTATTATTATTAAAGCTAGACCAACAAATTTTGAAGCCTAGCAAAAGTGGGTCATATGAATTAAGGCTTCCCAATGGTGTCACTCTGCCTGTAGCTTTCAAGACTGAAGAAATTATCAATTTCACGAAGCGAAGAGGTAATGGGTCGTATCATCTCTCGACACGGGGTCTCATGACACGTAGCGTGCTCGATTTAAAAGGTTTGTGAGGATGGGTTAAGTAAGATTATTGTATTTTAATAGTTGACTATGTTTTTTTTTTTTTTTTGTTTTTGTTTTTTTCATTATTTAATTTTTTTTTTTCATTATTCGATTTGTTTTTCAACTGCAACTTCAGATAGACCATGCAATTTAACATATTTTACAACTTTACAGACCAAATAGTTTGACATCTTCAACTCACCAAGGAAAAATAATTTAACATCTCCAAGGGTCAAATAATTTAAATTAAAGTCTTTTACAACTTTACAAGGTTCAATTAATTTAACATCAACTCTCTAAGGGGCAAATAATATATATATATAACTGAAGACAAGACCCGTTGTTCCTCTACCTTGTCTACGACCATGTTGTTCCTCACCCAACTGTTGCTCAATTCTTTCCCTGCAATCTCTTTTCTATCATTCTTTCATAAGCCTTTACTATATGGTTTATTAATGAGATACCCCTGTAACTTGAACATACTCCAGAATCTCCTTTGCCTTTATATATTGGAATTATTACTGTCTTTTCCCATTTACCGGTACTTGGCACCTACATCAATACATGATCAGGAATCGCAATATATAAGTTTTAGTTTGTTCGCCTGCACTTTTTATCAGCTCTATCCTTATTCCATCCTCTCCTGGAGCTTTACCTTTTTCCATTTTGGCAAGCACCAACTCAAACCCTTCTCTCGTGAACTCCTTTTCCTCCTCAATCATTTCCTGAAACTCCTCTCCCCTTCTTTCGTAAACTCCTCTCCCCGTCTCTCCTCTTGATTTTCTCTTTCATGTTCTACATTCAGCAAAGATTCAAAATACTCTGTCCATCTTTAGTTAATTTCTCTTGATGTCATCATTACCTCACCTTGTGCACTTTTTTTGTTATTCACTTTGGTTTTATCTTTCTGTATGATTTTGCCAGTCCATATATTAAAGACCTATTCGCTCTGAGGTATTCCCCTTACCTCTCCCTCAACATCTTCCGGCTTTTCATCTTAGTTCTTCTCTTCACTGGTTTTGCTTCATTTCTGGTCAGCACTTATTCTTTCTCGATTCCGAAGTTCTCAACCATTCCCTTCATCTTTTTGGTCTTCTGTTTATTGTTCTTTTTACTTCCTTGGTCCACCGAGGAGTGTGCCTTTTTATCAACCACACTTCCATTCTTCTCCCAATACTTATACTGTCACCGCTTTTAAATATTTATCAGTCCCTGTCCTTGTTGTCTCACTTCCATCCTTCAGCTTTCATCTTTTTGTTTATCTTGTGTTGTTCATACTCAACTCTTATATTCTGCACTTTGAGTCTTTTTATTTTTATAACCTTTCTTTTATATACTGACTGTTTCCTAAAGTTTTTTTTATCTTAATTTTGCTAATATCATTCTATGGTCTGAATCTAAGGACACACCATGTACTGTATTATTGTAAATAAATAAACTGGAAATATATAATATATATATATTATATATATATATATATATATATATATATATATATATATATATATATATATATATATATATATATATATATATATATATATATATATATATATATATATATATATATATATATATATATATATATATATATATATATATATATATATATATATATATATATATATATATATATATATATATATATATATATATATATATATATATATATATATATATATATATATATATATATATATATATATATATATATATATATATATATATATATATATATATATATATATATATATATATATATATATATATATATATATATATATATATATATATATATATATATATATATATATATATATATAATATATATATGTATATAATAATATATATATAATATATATATATATATATATATATATATATATATATATATATATATATATATATATATATATATCTATAGATGATCCATCGTTACAACCTATTAATAATAGCATGTCGGCCATTGTGTGGCAAATACCTGACGCATGCAACGGTATAAGAATTGAACTATTCATCGATGCAAAGAAAATTAAAATTATGTTCAATAATGAAACGGTAATGGAAGTAATTGAACTTTTTTAATGTGTTCATTATAAAATGAACAATATATATATATATATATATATATATATATATATATATATATATATATATATATATATATATATATATATATATATATATATATATATATATATATATATATATATATATATATATATATATATATATATATATATATATATATATATATATATATATATATATATATATATATATATATATATATATATATATATATATATATATATATATATATATATATATATATATATATATATATATATATATATATATATATATATATATATATATATATATATATATATATATATATATATATATATATATATATATATATATATATATATATATATATATATATATATATATATATATATATATATATATATATACAGGTTCTTCAAAAGTTTGCGGGGAAACCACGTAGTTTCTATTATAATAATGGTCTAATGGTAATGATAGTCAACCCCCAGAGTTGCAAAGTCACATTTGAACAGTTCGTTAAAACAGTTGATTTTGGATTTTACCGTGATATTATCTGGATACTGGAAACAGTTTTTCCTGGAAGAATCGTTATTCTTATGTCACTGGCAAGTATAAACATGTTTTAAATATGTATGAATTCATATTTTGTTTTTGTAAAATATGATCATTTAGCTAGGCTCTCATGTTTACATTAGAAACTTCTTGATAGAGATCTGTAAACCTGAATCGTTATATTCGTTATTGGAAAGTATAAACGCGTTTAAGTATGCTATATGAATTCATATTTGGCTTTCTAAAATATGACCATTAAGCTAGGTTCTCATGTTAACATTAGAAACCATTTTGATAGAGTAGATAAGCCAACATTAAATTGTTGGTAGAAATTATTCTAACGGCAGTTAACACTTAATAGATCTTTTGAACGTAGCAAGTCTGAGATAGGAATACATGTCTAACCTTGTACTAGGGATAATAACTAATTTTAGAGGAAGTAAACAGGTTTTTTGAGGCTGAAGAAACTGTATAAATAAAAAGACAGCAGAAAAATCTAACTTCAGGAAACCGGATATAGAAAACCTGAGATAAAAATACATGTCTAACCTTGTACTAGGGATAGTAAATAATTGTAGAGGAAGTAAACAGGCTCTTTGAGGCTGAATAAACTGTATAAACGTAAAGACAGTAGAAAAATTTAACTGCAGGAAACCGGATATTAAATAAAAAAAATTAATTTTTTTTTATGTTAATTCTTTCTCTGATTTTCAAATGAACTGATGAATAGTATCGATTGATAATGATTACTATAGGTCTAGACATCAGTACTCAATTCTGGACTTTGAAACATGTTATATTATGTGATTAATTGCGTTATTATACTTGTCCGGTCTTCAAGATATTATTAATTATACCATATTTATAATTATTAATTATATATTTATATTTATAATTATTAATTATATATTATTAATTATACCATATTTATAATTACCAGTAGGGTGGAGCTTCAGCTCAGTTAAACACTGCACGACAGAAGATTCAATCTCTGGGGTCGTCATGGGCTCCGTACTTTCATTTCCGAGATGGTTGGATGTGTGCTTTCATTTCCGGAGGAAAATTTTTATCTGAAATTTTTATTCCCAACCTATTTGGAAGTTTAAAGGCAGGGTCGCCATTTATAACAGAACTCTACATTTCGAAGCTAAATATAAGCCTAGAGAATCCTTGTAAGTAAAAATAGACAGACATGAATAATGTAAATAAA
>SEYY01000679.1:134602-142102 GCA_009176605.1 Armadillidium nasatum
TATATTATTATATTATTGGACAATATAAATGAATAAAATATAATGCCGAGATTATTTTGATATTTATATTATCATATTATATATTTTATTTTATTATATTATATTTATCTTTTCTTTCTGCAACACCTACAATAGACAGCTTGGTTAATCCTGTAAATGAGCGAAGGAACAAGGGCATATATATATATATATATATATATATATATATATATATATATATATATATATATATATATATATATATATATATATATATATATATATATATATCACTTGCATATGTATTTAATTTTGAATGATCTAATAGTTTGCCAGATTATAAGATTTTCATTCATCTGTCGTTAGCAACCTAGGTACAGATGTACAGATGTATAGCTTCTCTATTTTACAGAAAGGGTTGAGAAAAACTGGTGTAACTTGGATACGGGTGTGGTTGTAAAATACCTTACTAATTTGCATTACAATTTTGCAGGATCAAGATTGGGACTACTTTATTGGGTCTGAATTAATTATGAATAAGATGGAAATTCTTATCCCGGATATCAATCGTTCCTACCACTGGGCAATTGGAGGTGTTCATAACAAGGGTTCTTTGGGAGCTGAAGAAGCTTACCTCTCTAGAACTATCAATAGCAAGACAAATGTTTCATATATGGCTTTAGACAGGTAACTGTATAAGTGCATAATTGCTTTAGACAGGTAACTGTGTAAGTGCATAATTGATTTAGACAGGTAACTATATAAGTGCATAATTGCTTTAGACTGATGTTTGTATATCAAATATTTCTTTAGACAGGTAACTGTATAAGTGCATAATTGCTTTAGACAGGTAACTGTATAAGTGCATAATTGCTTTAACTGAACTTTAGACAGGTAACTGTGTAAGTGCATAATTGCTTTAGACAGGTAACTATATAAGTGCATAATTGCTTTAGACTGATGTTTGTATATCAAATATTGCTTTAGACAGGTAACTGTATAAGTGCATAATTGCTTTAGACAGGTAGTTGTATAAGTGCACAACTGCTTTAGACAGGTAACTGTATAAGTGCATAATTGCTTTAGACAGGTAACTGTATAAGTGCATAATTGCTTTAGACAGGTAACTGTATAAGTGCATAATTGCTTTAGACAGGTAACTGTGTAAGTGTAAGTGCATAATTGCTTTAGACAGGTAACTGTAGGTGCAGGTAATTGTTTAGACTATTTTGTATATCAAATATTGCTTTAGACAGGTAACTGTGTAAGTGCATAATTGCTTTAGACATAATATTGCTTTAGACAGGTAACTGTGTAAGTGCATAATTGCTTTAGACATAATATCAAATATTTCTTTAGACAGGTAACTGTATAAGTGCATAATTGCTTTAGACAGGTAGTTGTATAAGTGCATAATTGCTTTAGACAGGGAACTGTGTAAGTGCATAATTGCTTTAGACAGGTAACTATATAAGTGCATAATTGCTTTAGACTGATGTTTGTATATCAAATATTGCTTTAGACAGGTAACTGTATAAGTGCATAATTGCTTTAGACAGGTAGTTGTATAAGTGCACAACTGCTTTAGACAGGTAACTGTTTAAGTGTATGATAGTTTTGTACATGTAACTTGTATTAGTGTATGGTAAAGGTGTATGATGGTATTAGACAAGTATGTATATAAGTACGTAACGATTTAGACAGGTATCTGCATAAGTGTATGATGGTTTAAGCAGGTAACTGTACAATAATGATTTTAGACAGGTAAAATGCATGTATAAGTGCATGATGGTTTTAGGCAGGTAAATATATAAGTGTATATATTTTGGACAGGTATGGATCATGGTTTTCGACAGGTAACATGTGTAAATGAATAAAGATTTTTTATTTCGAAAAATAAATTTAAAATTTTTTTATTTATTTATTTATTTTAAAAAAATTTTTTTTTTTTTAAAGTTTAACAAAAGCAAATTACGAGACCAAATTTTCTGAAGAAGTAAAACTTGCTGAGGTTGTATCCTTAAACAACGATTTTACAAATTTTTCAATCCCTCTTCAGAAGGTAAGAATATTCCTATATTGTCTGAAAAATATAAAACATAGGTCCCCTCATAACCCCTTTGAATAGGGCTCTGCCCACGTAAGTTGTGGTAATAACTGTAAAAAATAATAAATAAAAAAATAAAAAAATTTTTTTTACACCCGTGAATCAAATAAGCCCAAAGTTTTTAAGTTAAGCTAATAAATTATCAACAAGTAACAAGTACTTTCGAAGTCTCTTCAGGCTCTCATTTCATTTTCTTTTAATTTACAGGGAAACTATTATAAATTGTACATCAGACTCCACAACACTTCCGATCTTGCAGGATTTCAAATAATAGCTGAGGTAACCAGCACGAAATAATAATAATAATAATAATAATAATAATAATAATAATAATAATAATAATAATAATAATAATAATAATAATAATAATAATAATAATAATAATAATAATAATAATAATAATAATAATAATAATAATAATAATAATAATAAATAATAATAATAATAATAATAATAATAATAATAATAATAATAATAATAATAATAATAATAATAATAATAATAATAAATAATAATAATAATAATAATAATAATAATAATAATAATAATAATAATAATAATAATAATAATAATAATAATAATAATAATAATAATAATATAATACAGATGCTCCATATCTGGTACAACGATATCAGAGACCACCATAACTATGCCTGGAAATTAAATTATATGGATGCCATTTTGTTTATTATCGGAGTGCCTCTTTCGCCTTACAGGTATATATATATATATATATATATATATATATATATATATATATATATATATATATATATATATATATATATATATATATATATATATATATATATATATATATATATATATATATATGCAACCTCCTCAGGGTATAAAGGCTGATGACCTATTGAATCCTACCGGAATTAGGAAAAGTAATAATGCAGTTTTCAAATTAAAGTTCGACATGTCCTGATACACGAGGTTTGAAAGTATAGATCTCAAATGAAGGAGGAAAAAGCAGCTAAAGGTAGTTTGTTTCAGATTTTCCCAGTAGACCACATGTAAAGTTGCTCATTGAGGTCATTGAGACTGAGGTTAGAGAGTTGAACGGAGAAGGGATGAGAAAGACGAGTGACACAAGCTTCCTTTTAAAAAGGGAGAAGATAATAGATGTTCAGAGGAGCAATTTCCTTCTCTTACTAACTCTTTCTTATCTCTTTATAGCCATCATACCGTTGCATTTCTTTCCTTTCGCTAACTCTATCCTAATGGACATTGCTCCTCTGAACATCATTAGGATAGAGTTAGCGAAAGGAAAGAAATGCAACGGTATGATGGCTATAAAGAGATAGGAAAGAGTTAGTAAGAGAAGGAAAATTCCAGATTTTTGATGCGTACTCCATACAAGGGCGAACAACGGCCTTAAACTAAACCAGCATCTTGGCTAGTGAGAAAAGTTCCTAAAACACCTCAGAATACTCTATCTCTTAGAAGTTTGTTGAGAGAGAGAGAGAGAGAGAGAGAGAGAGAGAGAGAGAGAGAGAGAGAGAGAGAGAGAGAGAGAGAGGGAGATAGTAAGATACTTCCATGAAATATTACAAGAGAATGAAGCACCAAGAAAATTAAGAGTAAAAGGAGATTCGGGTTGGGTGTTTTCGAAGATGTCATTGTTGTATGGAAGATTACGTTGGGAAGATAGATAAATGGACCAAGTTTTTAAGATATTGAAAACATTCGTGTTTTCTTTACCACAACTAGAGATACGTGAAAGATCATGATTCCTTTGCTCCAAGGTCACCGGAAAGGATATCAGAGAGAAAGCCATAGAAAGAGGGAAGTTTAGAAATCAAGACTTTGTGTCGTATACTATAGCAGGATTTCAGTATCTCTGGAGCCACAGAAAAAAGATCCATCGAAATGCCGAAGACCTGAGGACCAAGAGTCAGAGAGTCAGAAGAAGTTCAGTTGAGCATTACTAACTGAAGACGTTTTGGCGACCTGAGAAAATATTAGAAGATTGAAGATACTTCCAAATCATCCTTTTAAGGACAGATTATGAAACTTTGGAAAGAACAGTGGGTAAAGTGATAGGAAGACAGTTGGAAGGTTGAGAGAGGTCTCTTTGACACAGGTTGAATGAGTGCAAGCTTACAGCAGGAAAGAAAGGTTGAAATTGATAGGTAAAAACGAAAAGGTTTAGTGGGGTAGGTTGTAAGCTCAGAAGAACAAGTTTTGAGAATACAGGAAGAATACCATCAGACCTGTATGCTTCTTAATATTAAGTTCAGAGAAAGCAGAAAAAAACATTTGTTTAAAAAAAATTACATTGTTAGGCGTAAATGAGTCGGAAGGAGGTGGAGGAGGAAAAATAGCTCCGGAATCGTTAACAGTGCAATTTAAATCAGAGGTTTAAGCAAAGAGTTCAGTTTTAGCTTTACCAGGGGCAGTTATGCCGTCGGAAGGTATTAGAGGAAGGA
This sequence comes from Armadillidium nasatum, assembly GCA_009176605.1. Taxonomy (NCBI): domain Eukaryota; kingdom Metazoa; phylum Arthropoda; class Malacostraca; order Isopoda; family Armadillidiidae; genus Armadillidium; species Armadillidium nasatum. Next base: position 139,127 of record SEYY01000679.1, read on the forward strand.
AAGAGGAAGAAGCAAAGTTAGAGTTGACATTTTTTGAAAAATATGATAAAGAGCGTGAGGTAGTGGAGCAAAAGATTGTTGCATTTTCTACAGGAAATTGAGTTTTTAATGCCTCGAAGAATAGGTTCTGCAAGATTCCTAGATGAAATGTAAGTTTCTATTTTCTGGAGTCCGGAGATGGGGGTAATTCTTTAAGGCAGCATTTCTGTGCCAAATAACACGAGAACATGTAGAGTTAAAAGAAAGTTTATAAGTTTTTGTTGATGGAAAAGAATAAAGAATGAACTCGTACATTCTAAATAAAATCACCTCTTTTGGATTCTGCACACTCCAGGGAACTCCTCTGCTGAAGTAACAATCAATCCAATTAAAATCAAAATAGTACGACAACAAGTAGGACTAGCTACTAGAACCCAAATATCAAAAAGTTTCCTCGTGGTAGGCATGGGTCATTCTTGCGGGAGACTAAAAAAAATGGAATAGAATATATATATATATATATATATATATATATATATATATATATATATATATATATATATATAATATATATATATATATATATATATATATATATATATATATATATATATATATATATATATATATATATATATATATATATATTCAGAAAATATTTGCAGAAGCATGACAAATTTGTGAACCCTGGAAACTGGTCTTACTCCCTTCAAGAACATTATGACGAGATGTATTCCAATATTCAAATTTTTAGTCATTTTAACAACATTAATTTACCAAAAGTTTTTTGAGTAAAGAATCAATTTCTATGTCTGTCTGTCTTTTATATATATATATATATATATATATATATATATATATATATATATATATATATATATATATATATATATATATATATATATATATATATATATATATATATATATATATATATATATATATATATATATATATATATATATAAACAGGAATAAATTAAAAACAAAATTAAAACAAATTTAAAAAGAGCGAGCCTTTCGAAGGAGCAACGTCCTTCCTCTTTCAGGCTCAAGTTTAATTAAACATTAAACATTAAACTTGAGCCTGAAAGAGGAAGGACGATTGCTCCTTCGAAAGTCTCTCTCTTTTTTTTTTTTTAAATTTGTTTTAATTTTCCTGGGGTTTTAATTGTATAAAACAAAACACGGTCATAGTTTCATATAATTATATATATATATATATATATATATATATATATATATATATATATATATATATATATATATATATATATATATATATATATATATATATATATATATATATATATTATATATATATATATATATATATATATATATATATATATATATATATATATATATATATATGGCACTGATCACCATGGCAACCATAGAGCCAGAGGCCAAACAAAAGTACACGTAGAATGTAGTTTCCGAACTTCACTGATCATTTCGTAATATTATTATTACTTTGTGTTTTTTAGAATGATTTTTAATATAAATGATTTTATTAATGGGGGAATGTAGCCTTATATTTAAATAACAGGTCTAGTAGTGTTTTGTATAAATATGGAATTTTTTATAAGTTAATTAAAAAGGTAATATATATATATATATATATATATATATATATATATATATATATATATATATATATATATATATATATATATATATATATATATATATATATATATATATATATATATATATATATATATATATATATATATATCAAAAGTTTAAAGTTTGCAATAGGGGAATCGAACCCGGGCCCTATAGCACAAAAACATAGAGTTTTACCTGCGAGAGTGCTAGCAGACTTTAATTATTACCTCTTATTTATATATATATATATATATATATATATATATATATATATATATATATATATATATATATATATATATATATATATATATATATATATATATATTATATATATATATATATATATATATATATATATATATATATATATATATATATATATATATATATATATATATATATATATATATATATATATATATATATATATCAATTTTAAAAAAAATACTTCAAATTCATTCAGAATATTAAATGCCCTATGACAGGGGTGAGCAACCATTGGCACGCCGATAAATTTTTCTTGCACGTCAAACAATTTTTTTTAAATTTTTTCGAAGGTGGCAAAGGTTCAGGATTGTTTAAATGTAATTTTAAAGGTAAATAAATGTTGTTTTTTTTATATCATTTATAAAGGATTTAAAATTAGCAGTAGATTATCTATAATAACCTTTTTGTATTTTAGTCATATAAATGTATAAAAGGTGTTCAAATACTTAAAATATATCAATTATTATGTTCTCAAATAATTTTGATTGGCATGTAGAAAAATTTTGTGTCAGAGATTTTGTCGATTTTGGCACGCACTCTCAAAAAGGTTGCCCACCCTTGCCCTAGGATATCCAATCTCCTCTATCACTTTGGAGTTAGATAATACTAAAGGTAGGGATGGTGCCATTAAAACACTAAATGTAATTTCCTTTCTGTTGAACATCACCTCTCCTTATATACCTTGACTCTTTTTTTTCTAATTAATAGAAACTCAGGTGTTCGCACTCCGACAGAAAAGTGTACTCCTTTCTATTTTGATGTCTTTGTTCTCAGTTTTTATTAGAAGGTGAGTATTGTTTGTATGTGTGCAACGGAATTGTCTGCTCTTGTGTTTCTAATTTGAGATCTTTTGTATTTTCTAATTTATGACTTTAGCACCCTTGCCATCTAGAACTAAGTTCATTAGGGTTTTTTTTTTATTTACCAACTCCTCTATTTTTCAACTTCATATTGGGATATATTCCTTCTGAAATCAGCATGAATGGACATTTCACTCTCGACCACAACCAATGAACTTCAACTGATTGTTAAGATACAACTGATTGCTAACCTTGAGCATTTGGGTTAGCTGCTGTTCGTACCATCTTGGAGATGTATCCAACAGTACTGATAT
>SEYY01000679.1:162102-177102 GCA_009176605.1 Armadillidium nasatum
TTACAATAATAACTAAAAAATCTTCAATCTTCATTACAATTATAACTCAAAAATCTTCAATCTTCATTATAATTATTCAAAAATCTTCAATCTTCTACAAAAATCTTCAATCTTCATTATAATTATAACTCAAAAATCTTCAATCTTCATTACAATTATAACTAAAAAATCTTCAATCTTCATAGGTCCTACAAGGCCCACAGATCTGTTGTCTACCATCTAAAAGTTTACGAATCTTCGATCAGTCTTACACCGGTTCCTCTGCCTCCTCGAATAAGGGTCAAAGAGATGTCAGTTTCTAATACACACATTATTGTCTTAAGTTCAGGTAAGATTTTATGTATTTTAATGGTATATATAATTTATACAGTTATATATACGTACGAATATACAGAGATGATTTTTGGTACGTATATATGTGATTTATTTATATAAGTTGTATACATGTCTACAATGTGAGAAATATTTAGGAAACTATTTATAACATTTAAGAGAGAGCGTTAAGGGCTCTCTTTGCGAGTGGATGTTTTTCACTCGCTCTGAACTCGTGATGGCCTTAAGGGTAGTATTTTGTCTGCCTGGAGGGACGGCATATGCCCTCGAAGCAGCTCTCAAAAAAACAAAAACAACATTTAAGACTATAAATAGGTTAAGATTGGAAGAGTTGACGAGACTTCCATAGGGAATGAATAGAACTTTCGAAAAACATTTGTGGCCCTACGACGGTGATAGCACGTATTATATTTTTTTAAATAAGAAGCCGCATTTCTTTAACGACAAATATAATAAAAGTTGAACTCCAAAGATTTCTGTTTTATAATTTAATTCTTAATCCTTAAAATTTTTATAGTTTCACAGCATACATTAGTACTCGTCCTAAAACTGTATTTGCTAGAAAGATATAAAAGTACTCTAGAATCTATACTATAGCTGTATTATATACTACAAACTTAACACAGTTAATAGAAATGTACATCTAAACATATTTGGTATACTTATGTTTTGTTATAAGTTTGTAAAAACTTTTTTTTTATATTTAGTCAGTTTTATAATTACATTTTCCTTTACAGAATGTCTTGTTTATACTTGGGGAGAAGGTAAGAAAGGTCAACTTGGTCATGAGTCCTTAGAACAATGGAGAGCTCATCCTACTGCTGTGGAAGCCTTGAAGGAAAAAGGGATAACTCGAGTGGTTGCTGGAGATAGCTTTTCTGTGTTTGCTTCTGACAATGGTATTGTGATGACCTGTGGAGACGGAACGTTTGGGTGCTTGGGACACGGAGATTGGAATTCATCTTCTAAACCAAAATTAATAGGTACAACATTCTTATTCCAAAATTATTAGGTACAACATTCTTATTCCAATATTAATAGGTACAACATTCTTATTCCAAAATTAATAGGTACAGCATTCTTATTCTAATATTAATAGGTACAACATTCTTATTCTAATATTAATAGGTACAACATTCTTATTCCAAAATTAATAGGTACAACTTTCCTATTCCTTTTGTGTACATATATGAGAAAATTATAGACCTGTCACCTATAACAGTTCTCTACTTTCCCTCAGAATATGCATGTTAAAATGTAGTTCCTATTACAGTTATATGTAGTTATTACTCCAGTTATGTTGGAGAAAGACAGTACTGTAGTGCCTCCTATTACAATTCAATACCTTCCCTCAACATACAACCATAAAACTGAGATATCATTTACAGTCCTATGTGAATGCATATGTTAGTGGAATATATAGAACCGGTAGTAGTTAATACAGTTATATACATTCCTTCAAAATGTACACCTATAACTGTTGTAACTGTCTATTATAGATCTATATGAATATGTTAGAGGAAGATATACAGTTTTACTACCTATTATATTTCAATAACTTTTATCAATATATACACATAAAGCTGTTTACCTAATACTGTTGGAAGAAGATACAGAATTGTAATCCCTATAACAGTTATGCAGTATATCATCCTCAGCATATTCCTATATTTGACAGTACTCTTTTTAAATAAATAATAACACCATTTAAGGATCCTTAATTTGTAGAGCATAATAATCCTTCTTTTTCCTCTAGAACAATTACTATCAGTTGATGTAAGTGGAATAGCTTGTGGAACACACCATGTTGTGGTTGTAGGAGGAGAAGGAGAAGTCTACGCATGGGGAAAAGGAGAATCTGGTAGACTGGGCCTTGGACATGAAGAAGACTGGTAATATATATATATATATATATATATATATATATATATATATATATATATATATATATATATATATATATATATATATATATATATATATATATATATTTATTTATATAGATATATATATTTAGAGAGAGAGAGAGAGAGAGAGAGAGAGAGAGAGAGAGAGAGAGCAAAAATAGAAGTGCAAAAAATGAATGCAACATAAACTAGAATTTTTACTGTTTATTAATCACATAATTAATTATCATCAAATAAAGTACTTTCAACGTTTCGACTTAAGGTAAAGTCGAAAAAATAGTTGGGGTAAACACTCCCTAAATACACGTCACATGGATATGCACGATGAAGGTGGCAGATTACATAACAACCAGCGAAAGATTAAGAGGTACGGTAGATTTGCTAGAATGCTGTACAAATCCGTGCCCACTATATATAGTGAGAAGCATCAATAGTACATTGAAACGTTTGCCAATACTGTAGAAAGCTTGGCACATGATATCAAGGAGGTAACTTTGTCGTCCGAAATGTTCATAGCGGTTATATGTGAGACAATTGTGAATACGAAAGGACAGTATCATCTGAACATGGTCTTCACACATGACAGTACCAGCAACAATTCTGTGTTAATGTGTTGGCTTGTATAATTGGAGACAACCTAATCGGTCCATATGTCCACCGAATCACCTGAACGGCCACTCCTACCAACGGTTCTTATAAGGTCAATTGTCCTGGACGACGTCCCTCTGGCAGTTCGTCTTTACACGTGGTACATGCATAATGGAGCTCCAGTCCGCTTTTCCAAACAAATTAGCTAGTATATCGACGCTACGTATCACAATCGATGGATTGGATGCGGGATACCAGTCGCATGACCGACACGGTCCCGCAACCTCAACTCCTTGGATTATTATTTGTGCTAACACCTAAAGCTCTCGTGTACAACGACCCTGTTCCGGATGTTAATATTCTTCGGAAACGTATTGTCGTTCGGTGTGAGGACATTCGTACGCGTGCCGATGTCTTCAACAGACTGCGTCAGGCGTCATGCGTCATGAGTCATTCCCTGCTCAGATGAGTCGAAGCTTGCATTGTTGCAAATGGGTCTCATTTTGAACACCTCCTATGAGTGGGACTGTGATACGTACACCATTACCTGCCTCGTATGTTAATAAATAATACAGCAACAATGTTGTTTTACTATGTTTGTTTCTAATGGTGTGGCATGTCTTTGTCCAATGTTTCACCACTATCGCGCATTTCCCGAATATGAGTATTTAAGAAAACTTGTTTCCCAACAGTGTTTTCATACCTCACAGGATATATATATATATATATATATATATATATATATATATATATATATATATATATATATATATATATATATATATATATATATATATATATATATATATATATATATATATATATATATATATATATATATATATATATATATATATTATATATATATATATATATATATATATATATATAGCTGCGTTCCAATGATGGTTGACGTAGATAACGACTTCCTTATAACAAACGTGAAGTGTGGAGGTGATGGAACAATATTCCTCACAGACCAAGGAGCCATGTTGGTTTGTGGGAGTAATACCCGAAATAAACTGGGACTAAACGATCCTGGAGGGCTCTTCGCTGTTAAGGTTTTGTAAATCTATAAACTTTTATTATTGATTATAAGTTTAATAATTATTCTTAGGAACATGGGCAAAACAAAAAAAAAATAAATAAAAAAAAAAAAAAAGGGGGTAGCTTGGGAGGACCAAAAATGTTTCATCCTTTCCGATCCCTCGAAATTTGAATTAAAAAAAAAAAAAAAAAAAAAAAAAAAAAAAAAAAATTACAATAATGATGATGAAGAATAAATTACGTGAATAATAATACTGTCATCAATAAGAATTATAATAATTTTTTAAAAAAATAATTACTAAATAAGATTAATACTGACAATAATAATTAATACCAATAATATTAATTATAAAATAATAATACTAATACTAGTAACAACAGTTATTATATATATAACAACAACAGCAACAACAACAACAACAACAACAATAATAATAATAATAATAATAATAATAATAATAATAATAATAATAATAATAATAATAATAATAATAATAATAATAATAATAATAATAATAATCAATTGATAATAATATAATGATAATATAATATATAATATAATAATAATAATAATAATAATAATAATAATAATAATAATAATAATAATAATAATAATAATAATAATAATAATAATAATAATAATAATAATAATAATAATAATATAATAATAATAATAGATAATAAGAATAATAATAATAATAATAATAATAATAATAATAATAATAATAATAATAATAATAATAATAATAATAATAATAATAATAATAATAATAATAATAATAATAATAATAATAATAATAATAATAATAATAATATATATGATAATAATAATAATAATAATGTAATAATAATAATAATAATAATTAATAATAATAATAATAATAATAATAATAATAATAATAATAATAATAATAATAATAATAATAATAATAATAATAATAATAATAATAATAATAATAATAATAATATGATGATATGATGATATTTATCAACAGAAAGATGTTGCCAAATCTTTGGTTCCTGTCAGGATAAAAAGCGTAGGATGCCGAGTAGTAGATGTGGCAATGGGCCCCAATCACACTGCTGTTCTCACCGAGACTGGACAGGTAATCAATCGAATATTTGCAGGAAAATTTTCTTGATTTAAAAAAAAAAAAATTTCCTCGGTCAAAAATTCAAAATTCAAAAAATCAAATTTTATTTGGGAATCGAAATTTTTCTCAAAATTTATTTGGGCTTGAGTAATTCCTACTTCCTATTATTATATATATTTTTATAATATTATTATTTTCGTTTCTGTAATTAATTTTATTGCCTACCTAGCTGTTCAAAAAATTTCAATATTCATTATTTTATATCATTTATCTTTTTATCAACAACTTATATATTTTTGTTTAGATCATTTTGATACCGAATTTTAGAAATAAAATACTATGAATCAGTTAGATCATTTTGATTTTATTTTATTTAAATAATAATACTATAATATTCATATTTTAAATATTTCCAGGTATTAACTTTTGGCAGAAATTGTGAAGCTCAACTCGGAAGAGGAAACTGTAAAAGTACTTCTCATCCTGTGTTGGTCAGAAGCATGTCAAATAGAGTTGTAACGGTAATTTAGCCAGCATCTTACTGAAATTGATATAGTAGTATAAGGCAGAGCTTCAAAGGCGACGACAGGTAAAAAAAAATTTTTTTTTAAGGAGTCAAAGCCGGAGTATGATCAAAATAAAATTTTATTATAAAATAAGGAAGCTTGGATCAGAATCCAGATCCGGAGTTGGAGCCAGAGCCGGAACCAGAGCCGGAACCAGAGCCAGAGCCTGAAGAGGAGCTTAATAATTCTGAAATTATAAAATTGGAATAGCTAAATTTTAAAATGATGCAATCAGGTGTCAGATATTTTAAAATGATAAATCACGAGTTTGGGGCCTGCCAAGGAAAAAATCCCTGCTCTTGCAACTTGGTTTTATGTAATATCTATAAGTTGATACTATTTTTTAAAAAAAAATTTTAATTTTAAGCTCAAGAGCATAATAGAAATTACAACTTTTGTACTTTTCAATTTAAAACTAAATATTACTTTTGTTTTTGAAGGTTTTTAAATGTTTAATAAAGATTGTAAGATAAAATTTACAAATAGATATTGTTACATTTTAAATTCTTTTTTTTCATAAGTGATTTTCAATACATACTTAGTTAAATTTAGTTATCACCGGATGACTTAATTAACAATTTCTGACTAAACAGATGATCTCCTGCGGTTCAACATTCACAGTTGCAGGAACCATTGAGAACGCACTTTATCTTTGGGGAACGAGAGCAGTAAGTCCATCAACAAGACCAACTACACAAGTAAGTTGTAGCTTTATAACATATACTTGCCCATTAATTTATCAAAAGGAAAATAATTATAGTTTTTTTCTTTTTTTCCTCTTTTTGTATGAAATAACAGGAAGGCTTTACAAATACATGGAGCGCCCTTGGATCAGCGAATGGAAATTTGGATAAGGACCCAGCATTCAATTTCGACGAGGAAACCCTTTTAGAAAACAATAACAGGAGAGAGAGCACCCAGTCTAATGGCAGTTATAAGAAAAGTCAGAAAGATATTAACTTAAGGGACGTGCTACATCAGCCACAGGAAATATTGGCGTAAGTACTGTATTATTAATTTGTATAAAGCATAATAGTTACATTTTATCACAAATCAAAAATGGGTCTAGATGATATTGTTTATATGCATTTTATACAATAAATATTTATATATCATGTAATACATATACTGTAATTATATTACATAAGTAAATTTAAAATCATGTTTTTCGTATATACAAAGACTTTATGCATCTAAAGAACAAGTTTCAAAAGGAGAAACAGTTAGTTTGTCTTCTTTGTATTGTCAGAAGCAAAGTATTTTTCTGATCGTGGATACAACAGTGCCTCTTCCTCGTCGTGGGAGGTAAATATAATCAAGTATTTGTTTTAAACTTGCAAATTCAATAGATAAATATGGAAAATGTGTTTTATTGATGGAAATATTGATGTCTCATAGCTTAGCATATAACTCTTTAAGCATAAGTACTAATACACCTGATAAAAATATAAATCAAAACAATGCATTTGTACTATAAACACTGCTGCTAAATATATTGATTTTGCTCCAAGCTAATAAATATGCATTGTTTTTGCACCTATTTTCAAGCAAATAAATTCACAACTATACTGTATATTAACCTTGACTCCTCTGTGTTTTTTGAAACAACATATTTTTACTTCGTATTGTCTCCAAAAAATTTCTTTGAATATATATCAAAGTCATCTATGTAATCTTCACCTGTATGTACTTTGTTTATTTTTTCCCATTTAAAAATATAGGTGGTATTCAATAAGCTTTTATTTACTAGTTTTTTTGATAACGTAAAAAATAACCTGGCAAAATCAATCTGTAATGCTAGTGACTCGACTTTACATGCTAAAAATGTAGATGGAGATTCACTACTGTCTACTTCAAACACATTATTCTAAAGCCCTAACTAAAATTATAAACTCAGTTTATACTAATAGTTCAATAACAGAGGCTAAAGAGCAAAGACCATTTTATATTAACAAAGCAGATGAGATAGAAAATGGTACTAGTAGGTAGCATGATCATTGCACTCTGCCATGGAGTTAAATACATTTTATTGAGTAGCAAATGGTTAATTAAATAGTAACATTGATGCTAAGAAGAATGCATGAGAAGATGACGTTATCTAGTGGGGAATGGAAGTAAATGAAATAGTTTTCTTGGTTGATTAGTTATTTTATTACCTCAATTACTAGTAGACCTAATGGTATTGGCACTGATTCAAGCTGATTTGCAAATTATACAGTACTGGCAAGTAACTCACCAGGCTTATCTTAATAAGTTAGGTTAATCTGATTTAAACTATAGGAAAGAAGTGAAATATACTTTAAAAATATTTTCATTTTGTATTCTAATTGTTAAGAGAAGGGATTAAAAATGTAGAATGAATTTCTTGAATTAAACAAGAGTTTCGGAGCAATATCGGCGTTTATCTTTTTGATGAAATAGTTTTTGAATTTTCTTTTTAAATTTCTTCTTTATTGTTATAGGGTCAATTCGGAAAATAATTCAAATGCTAAAAAGAACAAGAAAGCACAAAAGAAAACTAAAAAAGAACAAAAGAAAAAAGACGAAAAGGAAACAGATGATAAAAATGAAAATGAAAATTGTGGAGATGTTGATACTTTGGGACCGGTAAGTAATAATCACTTTTTATTTTAATAAACTTTGTTAATATACTCTTATATAATAATATTTATGGGTTTAATTTTTGTTAGTTAGTACTGATGTGACGTGTATATAAAAAATTATTTTATAGTTAAATCATCTTGTAATGCCTAACCGAGGAAAAACTAATAAAATAATTTTGTTTTTCAAAAATTAATAAAATATTAATTTAATTAAATTAATTAATTATTAATTTAATAAAATCTCAACAACCTCTCCAATTCTTTCATTTATAATCAATTTTTTCTTTTGCTGCGTTTTATTGCTACAGAAAATTATTTTTAATGAGTTCCAAAAGCACTTTTGTTTTTCTGGGTAATTGCAACTTCCAAAATAAGTAAAAATTCAAATTAGACAAGAAACCACGAACAAATTTCCGAAACAAGGGATTTGAAGTTGATTTTTCATAACATTCTTTATTAAATACATTAATAATAAAACAAATTGCTTATCCGGATGTTTTTATTTAAAATAATAATTTTACAAATGCAAACCTTTGCTTGTATGTTGAAATTTGAATTTATTTTGATGATTTAAACATAATGAAGCCTTTTGTCTTTGTTCAGATAAATATAGTAAGTTTGTCAGTTGTATTGATATGCGATCATGAATAAATGAATCCAAGTTATTATACACCCTAGTGTCGTTTCTTAAAAAAAAAGAAATAAAGATTCATTCACATTCTATACTAAAAAAACTAACTTAAATAATCTTTTTACCACAGGTTCCCGATTGGTTGAAAGCCGAACTAAATGAGGCAGTAATATCGGCCAACCAGAAGGAAAGCAAACGGAAAGAAAGAACGTCGAATAGCCGAGATGAGAACAGGAATGAGAGATCGAAAGTTTCTCCTGACGTCGCTAAGGAGGCTCCAACTCCTACTACAGTTGCTCCCCCTAAAGTAGATATGAAGAAAATAGGAAGACCTCCTTATTCAAAGAGCAGTAAGTTTCATTTTTCGTCTTTAGTTATGAACATCAAAGCTAATTTTAGATGGTATATAAGTATAAATAATCAGTTTAGATATTATAAAAGTTTTTATCAATCGTTTCTGATTGGGTTTTCACACGAAGAATTGAATTGGAAGCATTTTTGAAGACCCTTGGGGTAAAATTATTATACTTATTGCCGGATATATCACATATACTACTTCATATTCTTCACGAGAATTAAAACTGAAACTGAAAGGATCACTGATCCGCTCATAACACAATCCAACCACCTTATTGGTAGAAAAAGCTTACGCTTAAAGTTTATACCATAATTAGGACTTAATTATTACGGTATTTAATTATTATTAGTGATTCGTGATGTCACGTTCACTAAATTTAGAAATAAAACTGAATCAATGAGCTGATCAGTGACCCTCTCTGTCAGTTTCTGAAAGCAGCAAAACTGTCGGTGTTAAGGAGAACATTATTTTTTTAAAATATATATGTTTTAAATGTTTTAAAAAAATATGTAAAATTTTTTTTTGCAATTCTGCATACCCATCCTTTCTTATCTTTTCCCCAGCAGAGTTTTTCTTACGCTTATCTTCTCTGATAAGACATTCATTTAAAGTATTATAATCTACATTTAATTATATCAACCATAAAAAAAAACTATGCGAGTCACAAAAATAGGAGCACTAAGGTGTTAAGCTATACATAGTGTAAATATTCCCCCTAATTTTTCAAAAAATATATTCAAAATTATTTGCTTGGTTGCAAAACTTGAACCCAAGAGGCAACATATGCAATTATTATCATATCCAATGATATTTTTTTATTTTTACTAGCAGTATGCAAAGATGTGCAGTTTCATATTTTATCTTTTCTGCTTAGTATATATTTTCACCAATGATAGAATAAAGCTAATAATGATCTTAGTCGTTAATTTTTTCTCACTCTTTTAACATAGGCAAACATGAAATTATAATGAATGCAGGATTTTTTTAAGTTTAGAAATTTTTTTATTTCTTTTAAAGTTTTGAATATTATTTAATTTGAGTTCAGAAGTTTTTTTTTTAAATTTCTTTTACGTTTAAAAAAATTACATAGGTAAACATGAATATGAAATGAATATGGGATGTTTTTTTAAGTTTAGAAATTTTTTAATTTCTTTTAAGTTTTGAATATTATTTAATTTTTAGTTTAGAAGTTTTTTTTTTTAAGTTTAAAAAACTTACATAGGTAAACATGAAGATGAAATGAATGCAGGATTTTTCTTAAGTTTAGAAATCCTTTAATTTCTTTTAAGTTTTGAATATTATTTAATATTAAGTTTAGAATGTTGTTTAATTTTCATTTAAGTTTAGAAAATTTTTAATTTTTTTTTTTAAAATTTAGAATATCATTTAATAATAGCCTTGGAAATTTGATAAAAGCTTCTTAAAATTAGAATAGAATAGGGCAATGCTTGAGATGTGAACAAATTTAAAAAAAAAGAAAAAACGATATTATATCACCTACATTTCTCAGTTGAGCTTTAAAATCTGAACCAAAAGTGGCTTTTTCTTACTTATTCAGTAATACCAATTTTCTTCATATAAATAAATGATAATCATTTTCATTAATATTAAACCATTTAAATTTATTATTCATGTTATTTCATTTTAAGAAAAATCATTATCTAAATATTCACAGCTTACAGATTCATTCTGCAAAATTCCAATTTATTGACTAACCTTCCAGTAGGAGAAATGACGACGCATATATATATATATATATATATATATATATATATATATATATATATATATATATATATATATATATATATATATATATATATATATATATATATATATATATATATATATATATATATATATATATATATATATATATATATATATATATATATATATATATATATATATATATATATATATATATATATATATATATATATATATATATATATATATATATATATATATATATATATATATATATATATATATATATATATATATATATATATATATATATATATATATATATATATATATATATATATATATATATATATATAATATATATATATATATATAATATATATATATATATATATATATATATATATATATATATATATATATATATATATATATATATATATATATATATATATATATATATATATATATATATATATATATATATATATATATATATATATATATATATATATATATATATATATATATATATATATATATATATATATATATATATATATATATATATATATATATATATATATATATATATATATATATATATATATATATATATATATATATATATATATATATATATTTATATATTATATTATATATATATTATTATATTATATATATACTCAAGTTTTTTAAAAAAAAAATATTAGATGTAAAACTCTTAATTTGAAAAAAAAAAAAAAATGTTGCCTAGTTTCCATACTAAATAAATTTAACATAAGTCCCAAATTTACCCTGTTATAATATAATATATATATATATATATATATATATATATATATATATATATATATATATATATATATATATATATATATATAAAATGCTTAATTTTTATTGCTTATTTATATAGCACTTTAACATGGATATATGTATATAGAACAGAAATACAAGAAATTACATGTTTATTCCCGAATTTTAACTATCCTATAGAATTTTAACAAGAATATATGTAAACACAAGAAAACTACATGTTTATTCCTTGTTTTATAGCACTTTAAATAAGATATTCTTATACCATACTTATACTACATATGTACAGTCGTCAGCAGAAGTTCGTTCCTATTAGGCTGGAAATAAATATTTATATAAAATGGAAATCATTTCATAAAAGCTCTATTTTGAATAAAAAGAAAATAAAAACATTTAGCGGGGCTTAATTGAACTGTGATTGGCTGAACCTGAAATGATCTCCATTTTATATAAATATTTATTTCCAGCTTAATAGGAACGAACTTCTGCTGACGACTGTACATGCAAGAAACTACATGTTTATTCCTTATGTTATAGCACTTTACATATGATTTATACTTATACTACATAGGATATTTGCATATTAAAAATTTATGTTAATTACCTATTTTTACTTCTCTTATATCACCATACTTTTTATAGAATCTCGCACTTCTATATAGAATATATGTATATTAGGATATACATATATAAATTTTATTATTTATATTTAGCTGTTAAAAAATCACTATATTTTGTTTTAGAGCCTCACATTAATACTATTCATTTTAAATAAATACTGTAAATATATAACTTAAAACACTTTTGATCTTTTAAGTTTATATAATAATAATAAATGGAATCACTGAAAGTATTATAAACACCTAAAATAAAATTTGATCAAACTCTTATTTCGATCAAGCAATAACTAATTTTTGATTGTTTATTTGCTAATATTCATTTTAGAGAGAACTAATAATAAATATTAAGATTATACTTTTTAATATGCTTTTGTTGGTGCTTAATTAAAAGTAATCATAATTTTCTTCAAGATTTAATTATAATGTTACCGTAATAATAATCATAATTATGATTAAAATTTTGTGATAATTATATTTAGCATTAGGTGATTATTACTTTATTGATTCCTAAATGTTTATTAGAATTTAAATTTCTTTTTTTAAAATTTGTTATGGATATTATGTTTTTCTTCTTATAGATAAAAAGGCTAATATGATAAAGGACTTCGGCCTTCACTTCAGATAAAGAGGTTATAAGGAGAGTTGTTGATTCATAGAAGATTTTGATCTCTCCTTTAAAAGACACTTTGGCTATATATGGGTATACAGATTGATAAAACTCATATTAATTTTAAAATTTCATTTGTAAAATTTAATTTAATCCTATGTCGATATTGCAGATTCATAAAAATCATGGATAAGTTTAATCTCTCATTTGTAAGATTTAATTTGGTTATATATGGGTATTACAGACCAAAAAAACCTTATTGAAGATTTTAATCTCTCTTTTGCAGAATTTAATTTGGTCATATATGAGTATTACAGACTCATAAAACTCATAGAATATTTTAATGTTTCGTTTTTAAGATTTAATTTGGTAATATGTTGCGATTACAGACTCATAAAACCCATATGCAATTTTAATCTTCATTAAGATTTAAATTGGGCCTATGCGGATATTACAGACTCCTAAGACTCGTGGAAGATATTTATATTATAATTTAAAGATTTAATGTGACTCTATATGGGTATTATAATACCATAAGAGTTTACATGCTTTCCTCACAAGTTTGATACTAATTTTTTTTTTTTGAAAACTTAGAATATTGATATTTCAAATATATATTGTGTTGATTGTCTTATTTTTCGAATTTATATTATTGAAAACAAAAATATGTAAGAAACTAAAATATTGAATATTTCTATATATTCCAAAAATCAATATTTACGTCTTCAAATAATTTTGTTTTTGTTTTAAAATAATAGATACATTTCTTGTCTTTGATAGGCACTGTAGTTTCTAAATCGTATAAAGAATTTGTTTCTAAAGCCAATAAGCTAAGAAGTTCCTATCGACGTCGAAGTCATTCAAATTATCTAATTTTCTGATAATTTCTGGATTTACATATCAAATATTAATTTCAACATTAATTATAATTTAATTAATTATAATTAGAACTCAATAATAAGAATAATTCCACATTTGTCTTCTAAATTAATATATTTTACCTCTTCACCAACAAAGAGACGTTGATCGAATGGATATTTACAATTTTAGTGAAGATAATGTTACAACTTATATGTTGAATAAATATCATATATGATATAATAATAATTACATTTATATTATAATATAATTATAATAATTGAGTATATAATAAATAATATATTATAGGATTATAAAAATCTAGCTGTATCTTATACAATAAGAAAAAAAGAATTATTTTTAACAATTCTAAATTTAATAATAATTCCTATAAAAGGTATTTTAATGATAAAGTATTTCCAAAATTTTAAATGTTATTTTAATTAAAATTATTTTTAAAAATCTTCTCCCTTTAAACCTTTTTATATGATTATGGAAAGAGTCTGTATACATAAAATTGAAATGAAAAATGGTCAATAAAGAAATGTTTTTGACAGTTACTTTGAAATTTATACTCAAAAATAAAGGTAAACATGATTGTTTTAAGTGTAAAATTAGAGATTTGTGAAAACGTGTGTTCTTGACTACCACTTGATTGTGTTTGTGTTTAAATTTAATTCAAATAAAGGTAAACATGATTGTTTTAAGTGTAAAATTTGAGATTTGTGAAAAAGTGCTTTTTTTTTACTACCACTTGATTGTGTTTGTGTTATGGTTTATATTCACACATAAAGGTAAACATGGTTGTTTTATGAGGAAAATTTGAGATTTGTGAAAAAGTGCGCTCTTGACTGCCACTTGATTGTGTTTGTTTTAAAACTTAATTCACAAAGGAAGGTAAAAATGGTTGTTTTAAGTGTAAAGTTTGAGATTTGTGAAAAAGTGTGTTTTTGATTACCGCTTGATTGTGTTCATGTTATAATTTATATTCACATATAAAGGTAAACATGATTGTTTTAATTGTAAGGCTTGAAATTTATTAAAAAATGTGTACTTTATTACCACTTGATTGTGTTTGTGTTATAATTTAATTCACAGAAAAAGGTAAAAATGATATTTTAAGTGTAAATTTTGAAATTTGTGAAAAAGTGTGCTCTTGACAACCACTTGATTGTGTTATTTTTCTTTCATTTTACTTTGAAATTTTTAGGCATTTTTATTTTGTTCTTACAAAAGTATTTTTGAAGTAAAATTTTAAATTT
>SEYY01000679.1:182102-184602 GCA_009176605.1 Armadillidium nasatum
TTTAAGTTTTTTTCATTTTAAGCTCACAACGCGTTATTAACGCATAAAATAACAAATATCATTAAAATCTTTCTTTCAATTTTAACGATTTTTTATTATCGACTCTCAACCCGTTATAAACGTATAAAATAACAAATATTATTAAAACTTTTCTTTCAATTTTAGCGTATGGCATACAAGCATAATATTCATTTTGACTTGTAATGTGTTATATGTATTTGATATGTACAGTCGTGAACAGAAGTTCGTTCCTATTAAGCTGGAAATAAATATTTATATAAAATGGAGATCATCTCAGATTCAGCCAATCACAGTTCAATTAAGCCCCTCTCAATGTTTTTATTCTCTTTTTATTCAAAATAGAGCTTTTATGAAATGATCTCCATTTTATATAAATATTTATTTCCAGCTTAATAGGAACGAACTTCTGTTCACGACTGTACTTGGAAAGGAAATTACATTTAAATGGTTTGTGTTATATTATGCGTTAATAACTTATCGGTGAAAATTGAAAAATCTTTAAAATGTATTTAACATTTGGTACTTTAATAAGCGAATTACAAATTTATCCCAGATCTACATACCATAGGTTTTATATATATATATATATATATATATAATATATATATATATATATATATATATATATATATATATATATATATATATATATATATATATATATATATATATATATATATATATATATATATATATATATATATATATATATATATATATATATATATATATATATATATATATATATATATATATATATATATATATATATATATATATATATATATATATATATATATATATATATATATATGAATAATTTTGTAATTTTAAAATACTTTCACACCACTCTCTGGTCTGAGGGATCGGTGGGCGGAGCCTCCATTAGACAAATGCTGTGTGCCATGCATTTGCTTAGAGCAAACAGAAGCGTCGAATTCATATTTTAGTAGCACTAATTTTTGTATTTTTGTATCTGAAGAATTACTACTCGAACCATGATGCCACACTGGATTTAACTCCTCTCTCTCTCTTTCTGTCTCCTCTCTCTGTGTCTGTCTGTGTATGTCTGTGTCTGTCTGTCTGTCTGTCTCTCTCTCTCTCTCTCTCTCTCTCTCTCTCTCTCTCTCTCTCTCTCTCTCTCTCTCTCTCTCTCTCTCTCTCTCTCTCTCTCTCTCTCTCTCTCTCTCTCAGTAGCCTAAAATGAATATAAAAAGTCTCTGTATGAGGAATATTTATTTCTCAGTAAAAAAAAATTTCATATATTTGTTGGAATTCAATAATTAATTATTCAATATATTAATTATAATTTTCAAGCATTAATTGTAATTATATTAAATCATGATTACATTATTTCTATTAATTTTATAACAAAAGATATATTTCTATTTACTGATACGTTATTTTAAGTAATAAAAATAAAAATATTTTATCTACATTTAAAATAGAAATTTCTATTTTATTTGCTGTTATTCTATATTATATTTGAAATAGAAATTATTATATTATTTTTCCTATATTTTGCAATAATATATTTGTAATACTAGACTTTTGAAAGTAAGTCAACGAAACCTGAGAACTAAATAACGGAAATTGTTCATGTAAGAATGAGAATAGCAGTCAATTATGAGATCATATAGTAGTACAAATGGCACATCGTTATAATGCAAAAATTGTTCTAACGAATTCTATATTCTTTTAGAAATAAATATTTATGTTATTTATTCTATATTATATTTGAAAAAGAAATTTCTATATTATATATTATGTTATGTTTAAAATAGAAATTTTGGTTATTTATTTTATATTATTCTATGTCATATTTAAAATTGAAAATTCTGATTTGTTTAAACTATATCATTCTATATTATATTTGAAATAGAAGTTTCTATATTATACATTTCTCTTTCCTAAACTACTATTTGTACTAGAATTTCCTTTTTTTTAAACTATCTTCACACTGCAAAAATTGTCCTAACAAATCGTTGGGAGAAGCGCCAAAAATGTCACAGTAAAATTTTCAATAGAGAAAAGACATGCTAAGCATAAAAAAGTCTCTTCACCGATTTATTTTCAAAATAAGAAAATAACTGAAAAATATTTGTTGACATTTTTTTTCCACTTGTCCCAACGATTCGTTAGGACAATTTTTTCAATACATCAAAGACAGTTCTATGTCTTTTGCCTCTCACGTTTTATGTCTTCAAATCGAATAAGATCTCGCATCATTTTCCTCAGGTCTAAACCAAGTTCGTCTACTGTTTCCTGAAGAGTGTCAACTCTCCTCGAAATACTGTTTAGATAATCTTGGTGATTTCTCAAGGCAAATTGAGTATTCTTTAGTACGTGAAAAGATTTAGCAGTAGTTGGTCGTGTCATGATAGAACGAGAGGAACCTTGTCTTCCAGATGTAGGGCGAGAAATGTTTGGAAATGGTAAATTAGTAAATCCGTCCATGTTAATCTGTAAATAATAATAA
>SEYY01000679.1:189602-219602 GCA_009176605.1 Armadillidium nasatum
TTATTAGTTAAATGTTCAAAATATTTGTTTATTAAGTTATCAAAACACATTGTATATGGAGAACCAAAAATAATTCCTTATAGATAAATTTTGATGGTCTATTAATTCCAAAATGATCAGAAAAGTAAAGATCCTTTAAAATATTTCGTATCGCTCAAGAACTATCCTTATAATATCAGGATACCTTTTAAATATTTTCTATACTGATCATATAATAAATCAAATACGCTTACGATTTTCTTTGTTTTGTCGACAATATTTCTTCCATATAGACATAGTTAATCTGTAAATATATTCTAGAATAACCAATGGAGCAACAAGTCCCGGTTTTTTGTCGTATTCTCGAATTAGTCTATACATTTCAAATTTCCAGATTTCCATACTGTTTTCCTGGACCTCGTCGAAAACATATCTGGAAACATAAAAAAAAACATTATTTATACGCATACAAGGATATTTTTGTATAAAAATCTAAACAAATTAGAATTTTTCAACTCTTATGAATTTCATGCAGTCTACAGAATTTTTCCACCAGAAATTACATAAAAAAAAATTTTTCAAACTAAATTCTGCGAAATATATTTTTTGATAGTTGAATTAAAGGTAAAAATTTTTTTAAAATGGAACTGCAAAATTTATTATTATTATTAAAAAAAAAATAAGATTGTTGAATAACAATAATAATAGAAAAAAATTCAATTGGAACAAACTAAATAATTAATTTTAGTTAAGTACACTCCGTTTAAATATTCAAAGTATTTTGATAGAAACACATACGTAAAAATAGCAATAAGCAAATTCAGGAGCATTATATTTCCAATAATAAGGTATATGGCGAGCATCATTTTGGCAATCCAAGCATATTCCTTTGGATTTTCGCAAATATTTTCTTCCCAAGTTGTTGATAAAAAACATTTTTCTTCGTCTTCCCCTGAATTAATAAAAATTAGTTTTATTTATCAGAGGAAAATAAATAAATCTAATTTAATTTATATATTTTTAAATTATTAATTTTTAAATTATTAATTTATTTAAATTAATCATTTTATTTTAATTATTTATAAATTTTTAATTATAAATTTTTAAACTCTCATGCTTCTTAAACTGCAAATAAACTGAATATTATAATATATTTTTAAATCATATTTTATCCCCAAGTTGTTGAAAACATATTTTTAATAATCTTCTTCAGATAAATAAAATTAGTTTTTAAATGTTTTAAGATCTTATGCTTAAACATTTAAGAATACTGTAAATAAACTGAATATTATAATATATTTGAACATATTTTCACCCAAAGTTGTTGAAAACATTTTTCCTAATATCCTAATAAATAAAATTAGTTTTTAAATGATTTAGATCTTAATCTTATTAAACTATATATAAACTGAATATTACAATGTATTCGGACTCGGTTTGAATAAAATGTAGAATTTCGCATCTTTTAATTAAAGAGTTTCACCTGCAGCATATTTTATATTTTCTTCCAGTCTTTAAGATTTCATAATTATTTTATTAATTTATGTTACAACTGCTACAATTATTGGAAAAAAAAATGAAATTAATGACTTTTAGTTAAAAGATAATATATTCAATAATACATACCAAATAGTTACTTAGAGTAAATTAACAGGTAATATTATATTTCATATTATTTTATCTAAATCTTAGGCAATATTTGAATGAATAAATTTTCCCTTGTAGGTAGTATGAACAATTACATAAGATCATTTGTCCTTAAATATAACTTAAACAATATCATTCGTTTGGTAATTATATAGTTCTTTTCAAAACAATTAACAATTACATAAGATCATTTGTCCTTAAATATAACTTAAACAATATCATTCGTTTGGTAATTATATAGTTCTTTTCAAAACAATTAACAATTACATAAGATCATTTCTCCTTAAATATAACTTAAACAATATCATTCGTTTGGTAATTATATAGTTCTTTTCAAAACGTTTGGTTTTTTACTTTTTAACAAAATAGAAAAATATTACATTTTGAATTGCAGACACATATAAGACTGATTATTAGAAAACTTAGTATCTTAATTAACTTGTAATACAAGATGCCATTGAAGGAAGGGTGCTTTGAACCACTACAGGAACCATATGGCATTTTAATGGGGGTGTTCCTGGTTTAAAGGAGCAACCAACTAAAGTTAAGCAGCGACAACATGGTCACAACGACCAAAAAATAGCAATAATAGGACTGGAAAAAATTTCACCAGCACCAGGAATCGAACCTGTTGATAACAGTTTCACCGTTAGGGAAAAATACAGAATGGATCTCCCTGTGAGCTACTTCGGCTTTCCCTTAAAAGAACAGTTTTCCAAGTTTTCTGCTTCGATATTACTGCGGGAACTCGATATTTATTATACAGTATATTATTTAGGATTAAAAAATCTTAATCTTATTCGTGTCTGCAATTTAAAAAGGATTACTAGATGATTCTAGATATCAGTTAGCATATAAATTGTTTAGTAAAGATTATTTTTCCTAAAAGTTTCTAAAAGTTTCCTAAAAGTACAAATTTATAAATAATAAATAATTTATGGCTTATAATTAAGTTAAACATTTATATATCTGTGACACATAATACAAGGTTGTTTATTTCTAAAGAATATGATAACTGATATAAAAGTGCTTGTCCATTACCCAATACCTTCTAGTCTTTCTAAAAGAAGTTCTCCATACATTTGCCAATAAGGGATAAGAAGTACATCCTTCAATACGCTGGTAATATTCGAAGTAGCAAAAGTCCTTCCAGGATGAAGGAGAGCTTGAGAGGCGACCCCATAGCCCAGAATAAATATTATAAGGAAACGCCATGAACAATAACACTTCTGAAATCTTTAATTTAAAGCTTAGTTTTTAGCATTTTATTATTTTGAACTCTTTCCAGGGTTTATTTATATATTTACTTAAATCTTAAGAAAAATATAACGAAAAAAAGCGAAAGAGGTACTTCAAGGGGAAAGCTAAATAAATACATTTGTACCAAGTATTATAAATGATTTTAAGCTAAACTTAAACTTACCATTCTATAAAATATAACAAGTTTTGGACCTAGACGATAATTAACATGATATATCCTGAAGAGTCTTAATATAAAATATATTTGCATTGAGAGCGTAAGTGATTCTTCCCCATTTGAAAGTGACAGGATTTAATCGGAGAATAAACGAAATTATTGCTAATACTAAAGCAATGATATCGAATCTGTTCCAGACTGAGTCTAAGTAATTTATTATTTTGCCCTGAATTGAAGAGGCATCTCCGCTAACAATCTGGAAGAAAAGACGTAATTATTTTCATTAAAACCTTTGCTTAATTTTAGCATACATTTCATAAATTATTTGACTTAATTGTTTTATGGAAAAAATAGGAAAAAAAATCCAGAATTTATGTTTAATTAAAAAAATTGTCAAAAATTATAATAAAGTTTTAAATAAATTTTCAAATCTGAAAAATTAAAATATTATATATGATTTTTAGTAGGTATTAACATAATCTTTCAATGAATTTTTTTTTTTTTTTTTTTTTTTTTTTTTTTTTTTTTTTTTTTTTTTTTTTTTTTTTTTGGTGCTTCTTACCTCATTCACTTCCTCAAGGAAAAAACTAAATATAAAAAGTATTACAAATTGTTCTGCATAACTCATTTCTGGTCGGAAGTCAAATAGAACAACGTAAGCATATAATAATAGAAAAAACACGAATACTATTGAATGACAACAAAATTTGCATACTGGAGATTTATAAAACACTATTAGTTTTTGGAATGATGTTAGATTCCCTCCATTGTCACCAAGCTTCTGAAATCTTGTGAAAAAATAAATATTTTAAATTTATTGTTACATAAACTATTATTATAATTACTTTTAAAAAACTTGATTTAATTTGAAAAATATTATTTAAAGTATATTAATAATTTAAATAACTGGCGTCAAAACGTTAATAAGTATGGTGTAATATTTAAAAGAATTGTATCATTATTATTCGAAAAATGATTTTTATTAGTTATTTTTAAATAAGTTGCATTTAATTGAAAAATTGCCATTTATTACTTACTGGTCTTAAAACCTTAATAAATATGAACATTTTAATAATTCATCTCTAGATGGATAGTGTCAAAATGAATTTCAGTTACAAGTTGTTGAATTGTTAAGAAAAATTTCTAATCTACCTTTTTTCAGCAGATTTGAAAATACAATTGTGATATTATTTACCCATGAAGGTTTGATTTAAGGCGATTTTTTTTTTTTTTTTTTTTTTTTTTTTTTTTTTTTTTTGACTTTTCCTAAAATGATTATTTTTTTTTGATTTGTGACTCTATTGCTCTTGGGGTACAATATAAAAAATAAATAATACTTAAATATACCTAAAATGAATATTTTTTTTTTATTTGACTCTATTGTTCTTGGGGTACAATATAAAGAAAAGAAATATTATTTAAATACATAAAATGAATATTTTTTGATTTGTGACACTATTGTTTTGGGTACAATATAAAGAAAATAAATATTACTTAAATATTGGAGTCCATAAAAGAAAAGGGAAAAAAATGGCTACAAAAACAGCAAACGAAGGGGCCTTTATCATCCCTCTTCTCCAACAGATATCGACACTAGCTTGACAACAAGGAGAGGAAATAAATGCTAGATCATTTGCATACTGTGCTAATTCCAGGCAGTCAAGGTTTCCCCATTTCTTGTTGCGCCTTTCAATCATTCCCATAGCGTTACTTGCGTCGGTTTCATAACATTCTTCTAAGTACTTAAAAATAATTATAAATATATAATGATGAAAAATATATAGGGAGAGAAATTATTTTCATATAGGTATGCATGTATACATGTAATTATTAAATGAATAGGAAAACAAAATAATTATATACATTAGAACCATTAAAATGAATAAATAAAATAAAAATTAGATTTACTACTATCCTTTTAAATAAAGAATATAATTATCTTTATTAATGCCTTTTAAATGGATAACATAAATAATTAAATTCATTAGTATTTTTAAATGGATAATATTAATAATATAATTAAATTTATTAGTATTTTTTAAAGATTATATAAATAAGATAACTATATTTATTAGTACCATTAGCTAGATAAATAAATAAGATAATTGCTTATTAGACCGTAAACAAGATAAAAATAAGATAATTATATTTATTATTACCATTAAAAATATAATTAAATTTACTTCTATAATTAAATAGAAATAATATATAAAATAATTAGATAATAATTAAATATTACCATCATTAAATAGAAATCATGAATAAAATAATTAGATATATTAGATATTTACATTAAAATAGATAAAATAAATTATAGCAATTAATTTCTCCCTACCATTAAATAGATAAATTATGCGAAATCAGATTAATTAATACCATTAAAAGATATGATAAAAAAATTAAATTAGTTATTATCATAAAATAAAATATAATATATAATATAATTTATAAAACACTCATTTGTGCTATTAAATACATAAGATTAATAAATATACTATTAGATGTATAATAAGTTAAATAATTCGATTTAGTACGATTACCATTAATGCCATTACTATACCATTAAGTAAAGATAAATACAACAATTGTATTTACTAGTACCAGTAAATAAATAAGACATACTTGTGACTAGAATTATTAGTACCATTAGGTACTATTTGCTCTCTCGAGATTAGAAACTAATCTCTTTATTAAGAACAAAAAAGATTAATAACAGTAATCACTACAAATTAATTTCCAGATGTACTTTTAATAATCGCTACAAATTATATCAACAGTACTTACAATAATCACTACAAATTCAGGACTACTTATAAAAAATCACTACAAATTGCTACGGGAGTACTTATAATAATCACTACAAATTGCTACGGGAGTACTTAAATAATCACTACAAATTGCAGCGGGATTCCTTACAATAATCCCTACAAATTATTCCAGGACTACTTACATTTACAGCTAATTTCTCAAAAAGATCCTTTCTAGCAGCATATTCGTTTCTAATGGTAGTATTCTTTGCTCCCAGAGATCTCCAGAGGGATCTATAGATGCATGTAGCAACGATAGCAGCAACAAGAGGAGAATTACATCTCTCCCAGAGGTATATTGGGAGTTTATCACGATTGCTTAGTATGGCCCATAATAGTAACTCATGGTAAGGATCCTATTAATAATAATAATAATAATAATAATAATAATAATAATAATAATAATAATAATAATAATAATAATAATAATAATAATAATAATAATAATAATAATAATAATAATAATAATAATAGTTAATAATAATAATTGCAATATGAATTATTTATTCTCTTCATTCGTAACAGATCAATATTTTTCTTTTAAATATTTTTCTATTTCAAAAACTATTATAAGTTACATGCAATATTAAAAATTATTTAAATTAATACGTATTTATGGCTTATTATTATTATTATTATTATTATTATTATTATTATTATTATTATTATTATTATTATTATTATTATTATTATTATTATTATTATTATTATTATTATTATTATTATTATTATTATTATTATTATTATTATTATTATTATTATTATTATTATTATTATTATTATTATTATTATTATTATTATTATTATTATTATTATTATTATATTATTATTATTATTATTATTATTATTATTATTATTATTAGCTTGCAAAGTTTTTTCCCATAATTACCAGAAATTAATAATAAATATACTTGTTCGGTTATCAATTAGTAATGTTTCCCTAAAAATATTACAACTACTATTACTATTGCTACTATTACCACTACTATTAAGATTTTCTATGGTCATGTTACCTCAAACGTTAGGTAATTAACAGAAGGATCCACATGATAACTGTTAAAGGTGTCCCTAATGTATACAGGGTCAACATGTTGTTCCACCAGGGCTTCCAACAACAAATGTATATCAGCCAAAGAGACGGTGGATGAACAACAACATCTTTCCAGCATTTTTCCAAAGTGTGTGTCCAACGAGTACTGGAAATCATGATTAACAAATAAAAATAAATAAAATAAATATAAATAAATAAAAAAATTTTGGATTTTGAGGTTGTAAAGTTCGAATCTCATAGGGCTTTTCCTTATTAGAGGGTGGGAACTTTTTAGGAATTTTCTAGGTATCGATCCAGTGACTTTCAAACACGTGAATCAATCACAGTACAGTAACCACAGTAATGGCAGTTATAAGTCCATAATGATGGTATATTTTCTCTTAGTATATTCATAAAAACTCATACAAAATATCTGAGTTTTGTACTGAATTTGAATAAAAATACTTTGCAAAAATATATACATTTAAACAAATACTATTCAAGACAAAAAAAACTTACCGATTCATTATACAACGTCCTTAGCCTCTGGACCGTTAAATATTCTCTCATTATTAGACCGTTAACGGACAAAAGTTGAACAAATTCAACTTTATCTTCCACTAAGGCAGTGGTCATCAGGTCTTCTAACGCTCCAGTTGGCCAAAAGGGATATGCTGAAAATGAAAAATATTAAAATGACATTCCCTTGATATATATATATATATATATATATATATATATATATATATATATATATATATATATATATATATATATATATATATATATATATATATATATATATATATATATATATATATATATATATATATATATATATATATATATATATATATATATATATATATACTCTGTGGGCAAAGGCCAGAGTACTACTAATTTTAACCAGTTGGAGGAATATTGAAATAAAGTTCAGCTAAAAGCCGACATGTCCCGGTACACGGCGTTTGAAAGTGTGCAAGTCAAAAGAAATTGAATAAATAGTTAAAGGAGATGTGTTTCCAGAATATCAGAAAAGTACGTGAGAGATTAAGCATAGCGGTTAAGTCTAGGGGTCAGAGAGTTGGACAGAGAAAGGATGAGACTGTGTTGAAAGACGTGCCGCACGAGCTCTTCTCAATGGAGAAAGTACTCGACGGGAGAGTTCTGAAGAGCAGTGTAAATTGTAATAGCGATAGTATAGAGAAAGTGAAACAACAATTCGACTGGTAGTCGAGTCAGCGCAGAGAGTCAGCGAGAGCGAAGGAGTTGATAAGACGAAAAGCCCTAAACTTCACCTTATCTAAGGGGAGCTGTGTAAGTGAAACCATCTCAAATTTGCGAAGTATACTTCATACAAGAGCCAATAACAAACACCTCTGTAAAGAGCAAGCAACTGGGGTGGCGTGAAAAAATTACGAAGGCTCCTCAGAACACCCAACCTCTTAGAGACTTGTTGAAAAAGAGAAGTAATGTGATCATTCCAAAAAAAAGAATACACCGAGAATTTTAAGGACAGACGAAGGTTTGTGTTATGTTTTTTCGAAGATGTCACAGTTATGTGGAAGGCTCTGTTGAGTAGAGAGATAAAATTAGAAGAATTGAGATGTTTCCAAATCTTTCTGTTGTGGGTAAATTCAAAAACTTTAGAAAGACGGAGGTTAAAGAAACAAGATGATAGTTAGAGGGTTGAGATGGGTCCTCCTTTTTCGACACAGGCTGAATAAGCGCACGTTTCCAACAAGAAAATAAGGTCGAGCTAGAAAGGCAGACGAAATCGTTCACCAAGGCAATGTGCAAGCTCAGAAGCACAAATTCTGAGAACCACAGGAGGGATACCATCAGGAGCGTACGCCTTCTATTGCTAAGCACAGAGAGAGAAGAAGTGACATCTTTAGAAGAAATTACAATATTAGACATAAATGAGTTGAAGGAGGTATAGATCAGGAATCGTCAAAGGTTGAATTAGAGGGAAAAGCTAGAGCGAAGAGTGCAGATTTATTGGAAGGCAAAACGGGAGTTAAACCATCAGATGATACTAAAGGAGGGAAAGAGGAAGAAGCAAAGTTAGTTAAATTTTTTTTTCAAAATGCCAGAAAGGACGTAAAGAGGAAGAACCAGAAAAACATTTCATTTTCGAAGAAGAAATGAGATTTTGGTGTTACGAAGAATAGATTTTGAATGATACGGATGAAAAATAAGTTGCATGAGTTTCAGGAATTTGAAGATGACGGTAATTCCTGAAGGCAGCATTCCTGCTGTGAATAGCACGAGAACAAGTAGAGTTAAACCGAGGTTTGTTGCCTTTTAGTTGAAGGGAAAGTATATGGAATGTACACCTCTATGCCGGAGAAAATCACCTCGATTCCACAAAAATAAGTGAAAATTATTAATATTTCATCATTTTTATCTTCATTAAACATTTACCTTCAAATTAAAAGCAAAACTTTTCATTCGCAAAAGCAAATTTTGATGAAATAATTATCGAAGTGTTACATGAAACTCAGCAAATTCTATTTAAAAAAAAACTATGTCGAAATTATTCCCAATGAAACCTAATTCCTTTGCAGACGACATTCAATCCTTTGATAAAACTCCTCTCCCCGTTTTATGAGACACCTCCCGTTTTGTTATCATATGTTAAGGTATTCAGAATTTTTCTTTTTTTTTTAAATGAAACTAAACTTTTTGGTTACGTTCCTTTTTTAACTTTATATTTACTTTATTTATTTTAGTTTATATTTATGCTTATTTTTCTTCCCAAAAAATTATTCTTTTGCTTTTTCTAAAACAGAACTTATGCTAACAAAAAATAAAATTGGGCGGAGTTACATTAAAACAAGCCCAACCCCTCTTACAAGGAAATATCTCAGTTTCTGCGATGTCTGGCCGGTTCCACAAGAAGGCTAGATTTAATTGGTCTATTTTCGTTGATACATCAGTTCCACCTAAGAAAATAAATTATACAATTAAAACTTATAAATACAATTTTTAAAGCATTAAAAATTATGTAAATATAATTATATTCATTACTTAAGCATTTTTTACTCAATTCTCTTCTAATCCAACCCTGGATGGTTCCGGCAATCCTCCTCCTATTTCTTCTCTCAGATGTCCCATGCCTTTATCTGTGATTATATTTGATCAGGTGCATGGGCTTCTGAGTCTATGAACGTTAGGAAGGCAAGCCCCGGATGGCATTCCTCCCCTAGTTTTAATGGATTGTGCCTCTGAGCTAGCTCCGTCCCCCGTTCAACTTTTCTTTCTATGCCTCAATACTTGTACTTTTCCTCAGTGTTGGAAGTGCGCATTAGTCCAACCTATTCCGGAGAAAGGTAGCCGCTCTGATCCTTCTAATTATCGCCCTATAGCTCTCACTTGTATTCTGTCTAAAATCTTTGAAACCCTTTTCAACTCTCACTTCTTAGATCATCTAGAATCTCATTTCCTTCTTTCTGATCATCAGTATGGCTTTCGGCGTTCGAGGTCTACTGGTGATATACTTTCCTATCTCACAGATTTATGGTCTTCTGCCCTAAGGGACCATGGGGAGACTTGTGTGGTGGTGCTTGACATATCTAAGTCGTTTGACCGGGTATGGTATGCGTCACTGCTTTCCAAGCTCCCCTACTTTGGGCTTCCTCCTTCTCTTTGCTTACTTATGTCTAGCTTTCTTTCTAATCGTTCTATTTCGGCTGCTGTTGATGGAGCGACATCTTCCTTTCCTGTCAATAGTGGTGTTCCTCAGGGTTCTTTCTTGTCTCCTAATCTATTCTTACTTTTCATTAATGATCTTCTCAGCTGTTCATCTAACCCTATCCATTCATATGTCGATCACTCAACTCTCCATTCTTCTACTCATTTCAAATCTGCTCCTTCCTTTGCATCTAGAGTTGCCTCTCGTCTTCATCTTTCCGATTCCATTTTTGCTGATCTGGATAGAATTTCCCAGTGGGCTCGTCTCAACCTTGTGAAATTCAATTCTTTAAAAACTCGACTTCTTGAGATCTCCCTCTCAAAGACACCTCTATACTTTTCTATTTCTTTCGATGATTCTCCCATCTCTCCTGCTGACAATATAAACATCCTTGGCCTTCACATAAGCAAAAAAATGTCTTGGAAACCTCATATCACAATGGTTGGGAAGTTCTGTTTAGACTGTCAGAATTTTTTCCTTCTTTGCAGTTACTCCAATTATACAAGGGTCTCATCCGCCTTTGTATGGAGTACTTTTGGATAAGGTTGAGTCAAAAGCTAAAAGACTTATAAACTGTTCCACTCTTTCTAATTCTCTTGACTCTCTATCATTGCGACGTTACGTTGGTGCCTTGTCTCATTTCTATAGGTACTACAGCGGCAAATGCTCGAGGGAACTATCCACGCGTATACCTCCACCTTAACGGCGTTCTCGTAGCACAAGGGGTGCATTATCTGCGCATCAATTTTGCGTGGACATAGGCAACTCTAGGCTTGTCCGCTGTGGTTCCTCCTTCTCTCCAGCCACCACTGTTTTGTGAAACTCTCTCCCATCTTCTGTGTTTCCTTCCGAATTTAATCTCAATTTCTTTAAAGCCCGCGTCTGCGCTCACCTAAGAAATTTGCGTTAGGTGGGACCTGAAGGGTGGTTTTTTTTTTTTTTTGTACTTTTTTACTCTATTTTTACTCTTCTAACACCCCCTCCTTGAATAGAGCTTTGCCCGTGAGTGGTGGTGATGTTGAAAAAAAAACCAACACGCATAAATACACACACACACACACACACACACACACACACATATATATATATATATATATATTATATATATATATATATATATATATATATATAATATATATATATATATATATATATATATATATATATATATATATATTATATATATATATATATATATATATATATATATATATATATATATATATATATATATATATATATATATATATATATATATATATATATATATATATAGAGATACCTTTCAACAAGGCATACAGAATGAATTTGTCCATCCCTTCTTCTGAATTGATGTCATAGATTGTCAACAAATGTGCAAAAGAACAACATTCAGCAATTAGATCAACACATTTCTATATATATATATATATATATATATATATATATATATATATATATATATATATATATATATATATATATATATATATATATATATATATATATATATATATATATATATATATATATATATATATATATATATATATATATATATATATATATATATATATATATATATATATATTTAAAAAATATTTTTTTTTTAATAAATAAATAATTTATTTAAAAAATAAATTTAAAAAAAAGTATTTTTAAATAAATAAATAATTTATTTAAAAAACAAATTTTAAAAAAAAATATTTTTTTGCATGACCAACTTTCATATTCCTTTCATCTAAGTTCAAACATGGTTGCTTCCACTCTGGCCAAGAGCTGTTTTTTGTGCCCTTTTCTCAGCATGAATTTACCCGTGGGCGTTTGGATGGTCATTGAAAGGCCGTATGCCACAAGGTCTGCTACTCGACCGGTGCCTGCTACGACTACAACAGTAATACTGGATTTCAAAGCCATACAACACTCTATAAGGGAACAGATTCCACCCTCCAGTAATATTAGTACCACTGGTATACCAAGACCTTCTGGCTCGGATTCTTGTATTTTTTGCAAGAGTTTCGTTCTGATAAAATAAATGGATAAGTTTTTAAAAATAAAAATAAAAAATAAAAATTTAATTAACAAATATTTATAGATTCCTTATGTTAGAAAGTTTGTTAATTTTTTTTGAATAGAACTTGTAAGTTGTGATCTTTAAATTATTATAAAATTATAAAAGATAAAAAGGACTCTAGCAAAATTTGTTCTCGACTCGCTCTGCTTTTCCTTTAATACAAATATTTGTCCTCTCAATGAATTCTAAGTAATACAAAGAGTTTAGCAGTGAAGTTTTTTTCAGTTTTAATGTAGTGTATTTGTAAATACAATATAAATACAACGAGATACGTGTAAGGAAGTAATACATTATTCCAATTTTAAAATAGAGTATAACTGAATGTATAAAAATACCCTAAGGAATCATAGACAAATAGATAAACAACGGTATAAGGAGTTTGTTTTATTAAAACCAACAATCTCCCGAAGGAAATATATAAGATAACTGGTCCGTTACCTAAACAAATGTGCTCCTGAATATCGGTTTCTGATTCCATTGTCTACCAAAAGAAAATGAGTATGATTGCCATTTAAGCAAATGTTTTGGTGACCCTCAACCTCCTCCATTTTGTATCTGTAGATGAAACGTATTTAAAGATTTGTATTAGAAAATTTGAACATGATTTTTCCTGTGAGTGGTGGCAAACTTTAAAAATAAAATCGTAAAAAAAATTAATTATATAGATTAAAACTTAAATATTTACTTTCTAGAATTAGGTTATGTTATCCTAGGTTATGTTAGGTTACTTCACATAAAATATATAAAAATAAAACGAAGCCTTTAAATAAAAACAAGCAAATGCTTACTTTACTTGTGAAAAATCATTTAAATCTTGATTTACAAGCAAATGATTATCCTTCACATATCCCCATGGAGCTACTCCAATACATTTTATTCCTTGGACCAAATGTTCATATTCCTGTAGGTTAATATATAAAGTTTATATAAATTTAATGCTTATGATTCTCGTATTTCTTATATCAAAAGTTTAAAATTCATGAACATAATGAATTATTGAAAAGATCTTATTCACAGGCCATTTTCCCGAGCTGGAAAATGAGCAGGATCCCCATGTGTTTCCCAGTGGAGAAAATATTCCAATTCTATTCAGTCTCAGTCCCCATAATTACGATACCTTGAGAGAAAATGAACAAATTTCCGACATTCCACGAAATATCTTCCCAGCCGTTTATTCTAAAGGGGGAAACTGCTCGGCAAAACGTCGTGTGGAGTAAGGCATTTTTTTTAGAGCCTTGCGACTCCCTTTTTAACCGGAGAAATTTTTTTGTTTTTCGCGAACCACTTACAGTGCTTTATAAAATTCAACAAGCAATAAAATAAAAAGATATAACCCCATGTGAAAATTATCACAATTAAATTGATTAAGAGTATCTCCTCTTTTCGACTCGGCTCACTTATCCTTTTTTATTTAAAAAGTATTTCCATAAATAAGCACTCTTTAGAAGCTCACACATCACTCCTAATAGAGAATGTGATTTAATTACTCCGAACTCTTATTTCGAGAGCTCAAGACTTTACCCTATATCTTATTTAAGTAAGATGAAACTATTTATGTATAACGAAGTGGAAGAATTTAGTAGAAATGGCAGAAAATTGTTCGATTTTCGTAAGATCAAGCAAGAAAGGGGATCTTCGTTGGACAGATTTGAAACATTATCTTGCGACTGATTTCTGTTGGAGATCTCGAGTGGGAAAATGTCCTGTAGAATACGTCTTTACATCACTTACAACTACACTTCATTCATTAAGACTGTTAATACACGAATGAAAGAAAACTAGACGGTGTACAATGTAGCCAGAAACATTATAAAATAAGTTACAAAATATTTTTTTTTTTAAATCATAATTTCAAAAATAAATTTTTATAACAAAAAGGAAAAAAACTCCTTGTTTGTAAATGATAAGATTCTTATATTAAAATAATACATGATACTCATTGGATATAGGGACTCTTGGCGTAAAATGAGAGATTAGAACTGACAACTGAAGATGAACAGAATGATGGTACTCCATATAAATGTGGTTCTCCTTTAGTTCATCAGTTCCAAACTTGCATTTTATTTGTAATAAACAAACTTTATTACCCACATATTAAAGTATATTTTTATACACATATAAAATGCTTTAATAAATAAGTAATTACGTAATTAATATATATATATATATATATATATATATATATTATATATATATATATATATATATATATATATATATATATATATACTTTGTTGACATCACCTCTCTTCTTCTAGACCTCACCTCTTATTCTTGAACCGAAACTCAGATGTTTGAGCGTTCTGATAGCAAACCCTACTTCTGTTTCCTCCTACTGTCTCTATCCTCAATTTTCAGCCAAAGGCGGTTGTTGCGCATATGTGCGCAACGATGTTGTCTGTTCTCGTGTCTCTAATTTGGAGTCTTCCGAATTTTCCACCTTTATGGCTTAAACTCTCTTGCCAACTCTACAACTAAATTCATTTGTTCTGTCTATTTATCTCCTAACTTCTACTGACTATCCAAAATTCTTCGACTATCTTAAACTCCAAAATAGAGCACATTCTCTCTTCTTCTCCTTTCTCTGAAATCATCATATTTAGGTGATTTCAATGTTCACCACCGCCAATGGCTTTCATCTAGTTCTCATGATCCAGCTGGTGAACTCGCCTTCCAATTTTCTATCCAAAACAACCTTGAGCAGTTGGTGCAGCTCCCTACCCGTATCCCTGATCGTCTTGGTGATGAACCCA
This sequence comes from Armadillidium nasatum, assembly GCA_009176605.1. Taxonomy (NCBI): domain Eukaryota; kingdom Metazoa; phylum Arthropoda; class Malacostraca; order Isopoda; family Armadillidiidae; genus Armadillidium; species Armadillidium nasatum. Next base: position 204,986 of record SEYY01000679.1, read on the forward strand.
ACATACTAGACCTTTTCCTAACTTCTAATCCTTCTCCTTATACTGTTAAACTCTTTCCTCCTCTGGGTTCATCCGATCACCTTCTTATCTCTGTATCTCTTCTATCTCTTCAAGTCTTCCGCAAGAAAGACCCCCTTCTACGGCGAAGGAAACGTTTGTGGCATTTCGGTGCCGCTAAGCTGGTCTGACTTGCGGTCGTACTTCTTTGATTTCCCATGGAATGATTATTGCTTCCGTGGGAGGGGTCCCTCGAGTTGTGCAGAACGCATTACCGAGGTGATTCTCTCTGGCATGGAGGCGTACATTCCATATTCTTTCCCTTCTACTAAACCTAACAAACCTTGGTTTAACTCTGCTTGTTCTCGTGCTATCCGCCGCAGGGATGCTGCCTTCAGGGATTACCGTCGTCTTCAAACTCCAGAAACTCATGCTACTTATATTTCATCCCGGAATCGTGCAAAATCTATCCTTCGTAACACTAAAAACTCCTTTCTCCGTAAAAAATGCAATAATCTTTCTGGTTCCTCTTCTTCACGCCCTTTCTGGCATTTTGCAAAAAATGTCAACTCTAACTTTGCTTCTTCCTCTTTCCCTCCTTTAGTATCTTCTGACGGTACAACTGCCGTTTTGCCTTCTTCTAAAGCTGAACTCTTTGCTCAAACTTTTGCCTCTAATTCAACCTTAGACGATTCCGGAGCTATTCCTCCTCCTTCAACCCCCTCTAACTCATTTATGCCTAAAATTATAATTTCTTCTAAAGATGTCATTTCTGCTCTCTCTGAGCTTAACACTAAGAAGGCGTACGGTCCTGATGGTATTCCTCCTGTGGTTCTCAAAACTTGTGCTTCCGAGCTTGCACCCTGCCTTGGTAAACTATTTTCGTCTTTGTCTTTCTACTTCAACCTTCCCTTCTTGCTGGAAACGTGCGCTCATTCAGCCTGTGCCGAAGAAGGGGGACCCCTCTCAACCCTCTAACTACCGTCCTATTTCTTTAACCTCCGTTCTCTTCTAAAGTTTTCGAATCTATCCTTAACAGGAAGATTTGGAAACATCTCAATTCTTCTAATCTTATCTCTGATCGCCAGTATGGCTTTCGTAAGAAACGCTCTACTGGTGATCTTCTTTCCCTTCTCTCTGACTCTTGGTCCTCCGCTCTTCGGCATTTCGGTGAATCTTTTGCTGTCGCGCTAGACATATCGAAAGCCTTTCGATAGAGTCTGGCACAAAGCTTTGATTTCCAAACTTCCCTCTTTCGGAATCTATCCTTCTCTCTGTGATCTTCTCTCTAATTTCCTTTCCGGTCGTTCTATAGCAGCTGTTGTAGACGGCCACCGTTCATCCTTTAAATCTATTAATAGTGGTGTTCCTCAAGGATCTGTCCTATCCCCAACACTTTTTCTACTTTTCATTAATGACCTTCTCTCTATTACTTCATCTCCTATCCACTCCACTCCTATGCTGATGACTCCACCCTTCATTACTCCTTTCAAGTTTGAAAGACGTCCCTCCCAACAGCAGTTAATAGACTCAAGAAGGGTAGCCTTGGAGCAACTAACCTCTGATCTTTCTCGTATTTCAAATTGGGGCAGAGAAAACATGGTTGTTTTCAATGCCTCAAAAACTCAATTCCTCCATCTCTCTACTCGACACAATCTTCCACACAACTATGATATCTTCTTCGAAAACACACAACTCAAACCTTCATCTGTCCTTAATATTCTTGGTGTTTCTTTTTCTCGTGATCTTTCTTGGAAAGATCACATTACTTCTCTTTCTAAACAAGCTTCTAAGAGGTTGGGTGTTCTGAGGCGCCTTCAGTATTTCTTCACACCACCCCAGTTGCTTGCTCTGTATAGGGGTGTTGTTCGCCCTGTATGGAGTATGCTTCGCACACATCTGGGGTGGTTCCACACATACAGCTCTCCTTGAGAAGGTGGAGTCTAGGGCTTTTCGTCTCATCAACTCTCCTGCTCTTACTAACTCTCTTCAATCTCTTTCTGCCCGTCGAATTGTTGCGTCACTCTCTCTTTACTATCGCTATTACAATGGACACTGCTCTTCTGAACTCTCTCGTCGCATACCTCCTCCATTGAGAAGGGCTCGTGCGACACGCCTTTCTACACAGTCTCATCCTTTCTCTGTCCAACTCTCTGACCCCAGACTTAACCGCTATGCTCAATCTTACATGTACTCTACTGGTAAAGTCTGGAACACACTCCCTTCATCTGTTTTCCCAACTTCCTTTGACTTGCATACTTTCAAACGCCGTGTATCTGGACACGTCGGCCACCATTTGACCATGATTTATAGATCTTCCCAACTCTGGTGGAATTTTGGTAGGCCTCTGGCCTTTGCCCACCGGAGGAGAATAAAAAATATATATATATATATATATATATATATATATATATATATATATATATATATATATATATATATATATATATATATATATATATATATATATATATATATATATATATATATATATATATATATATATATATATATATATATATGTATATATATATATATATATATATATATATATATATATATATATATATATATATATATATATATATATATATATATATATATATATATATATATATATATATATATATATATATATATATATATATATATATATATATATATATATATATATATATATATATATATATATATATAAAAAAAAGAATGAAATTTAAAATATATATTTATTGAAATCAATTTTTTAACGTTTTAAGAAAAACCAGAAATATGAGCGATATAATAAGTGGATTTTATAACTCAGAGACCAGAAATATACAGAGACCAGAAATATCCAGAATCACTCCGAAATACGCCTCATAGAGTCTATACGTTATAACTCAAACACCAGAAGGACCCAGAAATATGCCTCTTATAGCCTGTACGTTATAATTCATACACCAAAAAGACTCAGAAATATACCGATTATACCCTGTACGTTATAACTCAGACACCAGAAAGATCCAGAAATATACCTCCTATAAACCATAGTCTGTCTGTATGTTATAACTCAAACACCAAAAAGATCCAGAAACATCCAGAAATATGCCTCATATAGTCCGCCAGCCCCATATATTAAAATGTACATTTTTTGACTTTTCTGATAACCTATTTTCTGTTAGAGTTCACGCCTGACTTCCAGTGCCCTATTATAGGGGGGAGGGGGGAGGGGGAAAATTCTAAGAAATTCCTTCCTAGGATCAGCAGTGAGGAATCGAACCAGCTCCATAAAGCGTTCTAGTCAATTTTCTCTACCGTTATTTATACGATTTCTAAAGAAAGCGGCTTACAATCTTAAAGTTTAGATTGTAAGTCGTTTTCGTTTTGCTTTAGTTCGTCTTACAAAATCTAGAAAGAAAATAATGTGACGTAGGAGAATAAGATTTAGACTTTATTAGTCTTTTTCTTTCATAAGGACTAACTTAACAACGCTAGTTATTTATCTTTTTTATTAGTTATTTTTAGACCTACTATTTATTTTTCTTTAAATTATATTCCTAAAAATTATATTTAGTTTTAATTATATTTATAATTATTATCATAAAAAAACAATAGAAAACACATATATATATATATATATATATATATATATATATATATATATATATATATATATATATATATATATATATATATATATATATATATATATATATATATATATATATATATATATATATATATATCTTACTTTAACTATAAATTGGCCTTCCTTAATAGCATCCCCTACTCCTTTTGTTATTCCTGTATGCATTCCCCCAGTCACTATCCAGGCTTGTGTGGATTTTACTGCCTATGTATATATATATATTATATATATATATATATATATATATATATATATATATATATATATATATATATATATATATATATATATATATATATATATATATATATATATATATATATATATATATATATATATATATATATATATATATATATATATATATATATATATATATATATATATATATATATATATATATATATTATATAATATATTATATATTATTTGGTGGGTAAAGGCCAGAGGCCTTCTAGTTTCCACAAAAGTAGAGAAGCTCTACAAATCTAGCTACATGTCCTGATATACGGCGTTTGAAAGTATGCCAAAGAAGTGTAACACACTTTAATAGTGGATTACATGTAAGATTGAGCATAGCAGTTAAGCCTGGAGTCAAAGAGTTGGACAGAGAAAGGATAAAATTGTGTGGATAGATTTGGGTGAAAGAGACCTGGAGGAGGAGGAGGTGTGCGACTGAAGAGTTTAGAAAAGTAGCGTATGTTGTAAAAGCGATAAAATAAGTGACAAACAGAATGGAAAGAGTTATTGAGAGCATGAGTGTTCTTAATACGAAAAAAAAAAAAGTAACACGATACTACATAATGGACAGACGAAGGTTTGTTTTGTGCATTTTCGAAGATGTCCCAGTTGTGTGCAAGTTTATATCAAATAGAAAGGTGAAGGAAATGAGTTTTTGAGGCATTGAAAACAACCATGTTTTATCTGCCCCATTTAGAAATTTGTAAAAAATTAGAAGTCAGTTATTCGAACTCTACCCCCTTAGCGTCAATTAATTGTTGTTGGGTGGGACCTCTTTCAAATTGAAAGAAGTAATTAAAGGTGGAATGATCTGCAATGTAGAAAAAAAATGGAAATAGGACAGATCCTTGAGGAACGGCCACTATTAAAATATAAATGTAGACTTTAAACAACCTTAAGGGATATCAGAGAAAAGGTCAATGAGCAAATGATAGAGACGAAGAGAAGGAAGTTTTAGAAATCAGAGCTTTGTACCATAGTCCACCAAAACTTTTTGATATTTTGAGCTCTACGGCAAAAGTATAACTAAAATCCAAAGGGTAAAGGATTAAGAGTTTCGGAGAAGGGAAAGAACGTCACCAGAAGAGTACTCCTTACAGATGCCATTCTGGAGTTCGAAGATAGTATTAGAAGATTTAAAATATTTCCAAATCTTCCTACTAAGAATAGATTTGAAAACTTTGGAAAGAGGAGATCAATACAATAAGATGATAGTTAGAGGGTTAAGAATGATCAAATTTCTTCTGCGCAGACTGAATGAGTGTGCGTTTCCTTCAAGAATGAAAAACTAAAATTAATAAGCCTAGCAGAAATAACTTAGAAGCTTATTTTCTAAAAACCACAAGTTTGATACCGTCAGCACAAAACACATTCTTTAAGAGAAATAATATTAGGCTTAAATGAGTTGGAATATATGGAGAAGGAGGAATAGTTCCAGATTTCAAGCAAATGTGTGAGAGAAATGCTTAAAAATTTGTAAATTATTGGAAGTGAGGACATGGAGGAAGAGAGATTATTCTTATAACTTTCATGAAAAACTGAACGTCTCAGTTAATTCTGGGGTCAGAGAGAGCTAAATTGAGACAGGATGAATTTGTGTGGAAAGAGGAGATACAGGAGTTCTCCTAAAATGAGGAAGCATGCACACACACACACACACACACACACATAGAGAGAGAGAGAGAGAGAGAGAGAGAGAGAGAGAGAGAGAGAGAAGTACTGTCCGTTGTAATAGTGATTGTATGTAAAGAAAGCGCAGCAACATCCTATAACTTCCACACCTTCAAACTCCGTATATTGAGGCAATGTCCGCCTCGAACTTGTCCATTCCGGAAATTTCCCTATTCAGGAGAAACTTCGCAGGACTTCAGTCTTTGATCAAAAGAGGAGATATTAAAAACAAAGAACTGCAATAGATTTAGAATATCGAACTGCCTTATACTCCACCCCATTTAAGAATTACCCTAAGAAGGCCTGTGATAAAATGGTCTTTCTTCTTCCCGTCCAGACGAAAATTTTTAGCTCCTCCCACCACAGACATGACCAAATGTGGCCTATTTGGATCCATCAGTCTCCAATAGTCCGTCAGTAGGGATATTACGTGTTTCATATCTGTCGTGTCAGACATCCTCACATATTTAGCAGGTTTATTAGAGCCTAAATTATTATATATATATATATATATATATATATATATATATATATATATATATATATATATATATATATATATATATATATATATATATATATATATATATATATATATATATATATTTATGTTCTATTATATACTATAATACTACTATACTATACTATAATATACTATACTATACTATACTATACTATAATATAATATACTATTTTGTATAGTACTTTACTGTATTATAATATGCTCTACTATATATACTGCACTACACTATACTATATAGTATTACTCATTTATATCACTATACTATACTATTTTATAATATGCTATAGTATATGCATACTATACTATGCTATACTATATAGTAGTACAATTCTATATTACATTTTAATATGCTATGCTATACATACTATGCTATATAGTATATGTATACTATACTAGGCTATACTATATAGTAGTACAATTCTATAATACATTTTAATATGCTATGTTATACATACCATGCTATATAGTAGTATTATGCTATACCCTACAATACCCTAATAAACTATAGTATACTATACTATACAGTTTGCAAAACATACCTGAATTTTCATTTAAAAATTCAATAGTCCCATAAGCGTTGGTTGGGAACTCGGCGATACACGTTTGTGGCGTCCATTTTGTTTTGATTCCTCCTTCTGTGACACCTTCCAGAATCGCACCAAATGCTGGTTCGATACTCCCAAGATTTTTAAATGCATCTGTTATCTCTGATTCGGGAGAAATCTGCAAGTAATAATAATAATAATAATAATAATAATAATAATAATAATAATAATAATAATATAATAATAATAATAATAATAATAAAATAATAATAATATATATAATAAAAATAATAATTAAATAATAATAATTATAATAATAATATAATAATAATAATAATAATAATAATAATATAATAAATAATAATAATAATAATAATAATAATAATAATAATATAAATAATAATAATGATAATAATAATAATAATAATAATAATAATAATAATAATAATAATAAATAATAATAATAATAATAATAATAATAATAATAATAATAATAATAATAATAATAATAATAATAATAATAATATATAATAATAATAAAATAATAATAATAATAATAATAATAATAATAATAATAATAATAATAATAATAATAATAATATAATAATAATAATAATATATAATAATAATAATAATAATAATAATAATAATAATAATAATAATAATAATAATAATAATAATAATAATAATAGACTGGTTTCAAATATTATATTAAAAAAATAAATTGAAGTTGTCAAAATGGATATTATTTTTGGGGTAAGGTGGGGTTTATGGGGTCAGAATATCTCCCTTCCCCCGAATTTTTTATGAATCTCATATAGGAAACAAATATCTTCTATTAAGAAACATATTCTGGCAATCCGCATCATTTTTTCCAATATCCGCACCGCGGATTCCGCAATTGGATATCCGCAACCGTCCGCAATTAAAAATTACGTATCATGCAATCGGAAAACTTTCAAAGGCAAAACTTTGTAAATGCAGAACCTTTTTAGGAACAGGCGAATCTTGAAACTGTATTTGAAAGATGCTGACAAAATGGAAGATTTCATTAAATGAAGTGCCCGTAGTCAGGGATTCGGGCACAAATATAAAAAAGCACTTTCTCTGGCAAGAGTGAAAAATGTAGATTGCTTTGCACACCAAACTCAGATAGTAGTTAAAAATTCCATTATGAGTTCAAAAATGTGTATCATTTAATAACCAAATGTAGGTTAATTGCTATTCAATCACTCCGTTGTAGCCAAAAATGAGCTGAAGAAAATACAAAAAGATTAAATGTTCGTCCACTTTCTGTCATGCAAGATATTCAAACAAGCTGGAATAGTAGTTTGCATATGCTTGAGAGGATGAGCGAAATTAATGAGGCCATTTGCCTTTATGCTTCAAGCAGCAAAAATAAAGCCTCTAACAGCTGACGAAAATGACATTTTAAATAATTGCATTAATATCCTTAAGCCTTTTGAAGAATTAACTATAAGTTCAGCTGAATCATGTTTGTCAGATGTGATACCACTTGTTTCAACATTGAAAGTTGTGTTAACAAATGTTATTAAGTCTAAGCGAGTTTCAAAGATGACTGAAACATTAATGAAGGAGATGAACGACAGATTTGAAAACCTGGAAAATGATGATGCTTATACAATTGCAACCTTTTTAGATCCTAGGTACAAAACAAAATTTTTAAACCACTTGTTTCTCAGAATGTTAAAATCAAATTAGGATGCTTATGCGATGAGATGATAGAAACAGCTAAAATAACGCCTTTCAAGAAAAAGCAAAAGCTGTCAGATACAAAAGAAACAAAATCTGTTAGCTTAAGCATTGCTAAATCAATGAAAGATCTTCTAGCTTCCAGCAGCAATGAAGAATCACAGTCAGAAGTGTCAAAGGATACAATATCGATTATTGAAAATTATCTGAAACTCCCACGTTTGGAGGCAGATAAAGACCAACTGGTTTGGTGGAGAGATAACTGCAAAAGTTTTCCTTTTATTGTTGAGCTGGCAAGGACTTATTTAGCATGTCCTTCAACTAGTGTTGCTAGTGAGCGTCTTTCCAGTGAAGCAGGCCTCATTTACGACGAAAAGCAAGCCAAAATTTCACCTGAAAGATCCCAATAGCTTTTATTTCTAAAAAATAACTTACCAGTTATTAACTTCAAATGGAATATGTGAAACTGTGAAGTGTGAAGGTAATACTGAATTACAGGATAATATATATATATATATATATATATATATATATATATATATATATATATATATATATATATATATATATATTATATATATATATATATATATATATATATATATATATATATATATATATATATATATATATATATATATATATCTTTTTTCCAAATGGGTGGAGGTTGGGGAAAGAGGTTGGTGGGGTGTTCAAGAGTTGGGTCCCCGTCCCACACCCTGGTAACATAGATTCTGGATATTATTTTTAAAATTCCAAGAATGGGGTTTATGGCAAAAACTCAAAATATTAAACTATCCCGCATTCCCGGATATCCGCAATTTTTTATCCGCAACCGCATCCGCATCCGCGGATAGTAAAAAATTACTATCCGGTCCACCTCTAATTAAGAAACATATTCCTAGGCAAATCGACTTATTTAGGCAATTCGGGGAGTAAATTTTTTAGGAAAAAACCCTTCCCCCAACTCAAAATTTTTCTTTCATAAACCTCATTCAAAAATTTTATCTTATTATTTCCATTCAAAATTTTTATCTCCCTACCCTCCTCTCCATTCAAAAATTTTATCTCTTTACCCTCCCAGATTCAAAATTTTTCTCACCTTACCCCCATTCAAAATTTTTATCTCCTTACCCCAACTCAAAATTTTTATCTCAATATTCCCATTGTTAATATGCTGTTGATTAATTGCAATATCTATTAAAATCAAAAGACAAAATACCCTTATAATTTAAAACTTTTTTATATTTTATATGACTTATCAACTGAAATTTAGAAATCGAAGATGGGGTTGATAGATTTGTCCGATTTATCAATTGTAATAAAAGTCACACATCAAATAAACTCGAAAACATGAAGCAAGGGACCTAAACACGTTTCATAAAATGTTTATAAAGAAAATTAAATTAATTCTATATTATAAACTGCTAAATAAATTGATGAAAAGAATGTTGCTTTTCAGTAAATATCGTTCGGCGCAAAAATTTTTTAGTAATGTGAAGAAAAAGAAAAGATACAAATTGTTTTCTATATAGAATGGTTGTGTCAATTTACCATCTGCTGCCTTGCTGGGGATTAGCAGCCATCCTTTTTATTCTAAATTGTGAATATATCATTCAGTAGTAAAAGAATTTCCATAAATAAGCATAGAAACTCACACATCACTCCTAATAGAAAAAGTGATCTTACTCTTGTAAGCTTATATCTAGGCCCGAACCCGATTGCTTTGTTTCGAAAGTTCAAGACTTTACCCTATATCTTATTTAAATAAAATGAAACTATTTCAAAAAAACCATGCCTACAGCAAATCCAGAAATAAAATATATCTATAGCACTTAAATAAAGAAATTGGTACTGAACATGAATTTGAAAAAAAGGGACATTTTAAGGAAAAAATGAACAAGGTCAAGTAAAAAGATGGCTACAATAAAATCTGATATCGGAGCTTGAGAGAGAGAGAGAGAGAGAGAGAGAGAGAGAGAGAGAGAGAGAGAGAGAGAGAGAGAGAGAGAGAGAGAGAGAGAGAGATGATTATAATAACAAAATCATATTTCTTAAATGAGTAACAGAGAAAATGATACCTGGCAAAACTAAGATGGAATATAAAATCAGAAATTTGAATGAATAAAAGAGGAGAATAAGATTCCAAAAGGAATGAAATTGAAACGAAACAATATATAAAGAGGTGTCAGAACTAATAGGGGTTAATCTCAAATAATAAGAATTATGCTTAATGTAAGAAAAGGATATTGATAAAATTGACAACACCAGAAGAGAAAGAACTTTAGAGGTATTGAAATGTAAATTATCTGTGAAGAAACTAAGGAGAATTCAAAAGTCAAAGGACACAAACTATATTCTGTTCTTATAGCCAGAAAACAGAAGAGAAAGAAATTTAGAGTTATTGAAATGTAAGTTATCTGTAAAGAAACTAAGGAAATTTTGAAGTCAAAGGGTACATAAACTATATTCTGTAGTTATAGTCAGAAAACAGAATGATATAAATAGAATGGAAATGAGAAACTAGAATTTTAGGAATGGAAATTAAAGAAAGATGGATCTGGTATTTTGTAAGCATTATATCTAGATATCATGCAATTAAAAATAATTATACCTTATTTATTTTTCGAGCGATTCTTGCCCTTTGATTTATACCATTTGCAATCAAAATTTGATCAAGAGAATTTTGACTGTCGTCCGACGGCTTTTTAATTTCTCCCATCCTAGAGTCAATAGGGTCAAAATCTTCGTTCATTTCATCTTCTTCCTTCATTACTGAAGGTCTTTGTTTTCTTGGATATAATTTCCCTGATTCCAAGTCCTCCAGTTTCCTCTGGGGAGATACGATATAATGTTTTGCAGCCGTACCGTTCTGGTGGTGAAATGGTGATGCATCATTGAAGACGTTGTCAGATTTCTAACATGAGTAAATAAAATTGATTTTTTTTTGTAATGAATTACTTATTCTAAAAGTTTTTCACTTTACGGGCATCGCCCTATTAGAAGGAGGAGGGGAACTTTCTAGGGTTAGCACGTGATCAGCACGGGATTGTCGAAATGTTCGTTTTTCAATACGTGGGTCAGTTATTTTTCTGGTCTTGTTTTATAATATTCTTAAGTTTTTATTTAAATAATTTATTTTTATGCTAATTGTTGGTTTACTTTTATTTATTTATTTATTTATTTATTTATTTATTTATTTATTATTACTACTGCTATATTGATGATGATGACAAGTTACACACATAGGACAAATTAGGTTTTTCGCACTAGTATGTAAATTTTGACGTAAGTTAACCATGTTTTTTTTTTTTTTTTTTTTTTTTTAACAAAAAAAAAAAAAACAAAGTCCATTCTGAATATTGGTCCGCCACACGAACCCACTACTCCTTCACATACTCTATAGTACGACACTATAATTATTATTTTAGGCATTGCGTATTTTGTCGTAGGATGGACCAATGGTAAAGTGTCGAATAATTTGTTTTTCAGTCACAACATGCGGTGGTTCGAACCCAGATGAGGAATATATGAATTTATTTTTTCATTTCTCTCGTTTTATTATTTAGTCAATTAATTATTTAAGTGTTTTTTAGATTAATCAATTTTTTTATACTACAAATGATTTATTTTTACATTATATTACTTAACACATTTTTAGCAACAAAGTTATACAAAATTTAATATTTTCTTGCATATTTAAGATTTATAGACCCTAAGTTTTGATGAATAATTTGCAATTTAAAGGTAATTCAAAAGTAATTCAAAGGTAATTCAAAGGTAATTCAAAGGTAATTCAAAAGTAATGCAAAGGTAATTCAAAGGTAATTCAAAGTAATTCAAAGGTAATTCAAATGTAATTCAAAGTAATTCAAAGGTAATTCAAAGGTAATTCAAAGGTAATTCTATGTATAAATTTTATTTATAAATATTTAAGTAAAAATTGGGAGCTATGTACTTTAGTTCTTTGCGCTAATTTACTTTGCAAGTTAGCATAAGATTCTACTTACCTTAAAATTAGAAAGTTTGGACTCGTGTTGAAACTTGTAGTGATCTTGTTTTACAAGACCACATCTACAGATGTGATAACCAGTTTTCTCAGATCTTTTAACATCTAAACTGTATTTAAGACATTCTTTCCTAATAAACGTTGTTCTGACGAAATGTAACGTTAGTTCTTTGGCTTTCTCGTTGAGGTTTTTTCTTTGTTTTAACGCGCTTGTCTTTCTCTTCAAACCTATTTTCTTTCTACGATGAAAATCAGTTTAAAAAAAAAAATCAACTTTAATAAAATCAAAGGTAGGAAAATCGAATTAAAATATAGTTGAGAAAATGAATAATTATTTTTTTAATTCTTACAATTTATAAAAAGCTCTTTAAAATAAAAAAATACTAAAGTATGAAACAAAAAAAAAACAAAAAAGGAAAAAAAGTTCTGCAAATGAAGAAGGATTTTCTAGAAATCAAAGAAAACGATAAGACGAGCGAGGGTAAAACTCCAATCAATCAAAATTTACCTCACATAACTACACATATGAGTAATATTTTACGTCAACTTTGCATCAACTTAAAATTAAACCAAGGATGCCACGACAGGCTTACGAAAACACCTCTTCATAAGTACTTACCTTAAACCTATCAAAAATTAATAATAAATATTTAAGTATACCTCTGCAGAGTCCATCTCTGATCATTCATAGCATAGTTGGTCAAGTCATCAACTTTAAACCGATCAAATGGGTTCAAAGTGAAATACAATGTGCGTACAGATGAAACATCGGCAGTAGCTCTTGACAAACGCCTTGATTCAGCTACTGTAGAAGGCAGAAGTCTTCAAAGGGAAAATATATATATATATATATATATATATATATATATATATATATATATATATATATATATATATATATATATATATATATATATATATATATATATATATATATATATAAATAATATAATGGTAATACTAACAAGCATACTAGTCACCGTAAATTCATTACATGTAATAATAATAATAATAATAATAATAATAATAATAATAATAATAATAATAATAATAATAATAATAATAATAATAATAAAAGTCTTGAACGATTGAGAAAGCATAAAAATTATAATTATTATTATTTTTATTGCTATCATTATTATTAGTATTATTAGTACTTGTATTAAAATAGTTGAATTATTATTATTAAAATTGAATATTAAAACTCCTTTTGCTTATAAAAATTTAAATAAAAATACGAGTTTTTATCTTTCAACCTTGAAGGTGGAAACCTGCATTGAATTTTTTCCGTCGGTTTCCAAACTTCATATCGGGCATCGAAGGACCCAGACTCTCGGACACCTTCGGGAGAATTTCCGTCATCACTTCGTCGTTAGTGGTCGAAGAAGGAGGAGTCTTTTTGCTGAAATATGCAAATTTTAAACAAAATTAAATTCTTTTTTTTATTATTATTATTTTTTATTAAAAGTTCACATCTCACGGGCATTGCCCTATTCGAGGAGAGGAACTTTTTTAGGTAGTATATACCTAGAATCCCCAAGTGGGATAGAACCGTTGCCCTCAAGCGCGTGAGTCTATCACTCTACCGTTTGAGCCACGGTATAAATTGGAGAAAATCATTGGAATCGGTAACCAACTGAAGTTTGTGGTTGTAATTGTTGTTGTTGTCTTTAAGGTTGTTGGTTTTTTTACTGTAACTATTGTTATTGTTGTTGAAACAGTAATAGTTTTAAATACATTAAAAAAGGTTTGGTAGTATTAGTATTATTATTGGTAGTAGTAGTTTGTTGTTGTTCTTTTTGTTGTTTTTTGTTGTTCTTCCTGCTGTTCTTGGTATCAAAGTAGTAATAGTTTTAATAACAAGAACAAAACAAAAAAGAGAAGAAGATATAATAACAAAGATTACAGTAAGAGGATTACATTATACTGTAGAAATGTATATAAATTAAGCCTTCAAGTTTAAAGTTTGATATAGGGGAATCGAACCCGGGTATAAAAGAATAGAGTTTTACCTCTACGCTATTACTCTGAACTGCAAGTAGCGTAGAGTTAAAACTCCTTTTGTGCTATAGGGCCCGGGTTCGATTCCCCTATTGCAAACTTTAAACTTCGATGTTTAATGAACATTTAGTCTGCGAGAGTGTTAACAGACTTTAATTATTACCTTATATATAGGGAAATACATCAGATGTTATATAAGTAAATACATCGAACGTGAGAACGAATGTTTGAATACCGACAAGGATATACAAACTTATTTTTAGCATGACTAACCGCGAATGTGGACTGAT